>CAJHQP010001385.1:0-117934 GCA_905132765.1 Moricandia arvensis | reverse complement strand
AAACAAATTTTCTACTTTCGTAAGGTTTTCAGTCTCCTCCGATTTAGTTTTCTATTTTTCGTCGTTTGATTGTTCTGTCTGTTAGTGGACGGTGACGATTGATATTAAGGTCTCGTTCGTCGTAACATATGCTGTAAAAAGCTTATTTGCCGACCATTCTGCTATATCACCACCCATATTATGAGTCCATCCTCCATTTTTTTCAATTTCTTTTCCCGGTGATTTAAATAATTTTGACAAGCATATGTCTGAATTAAACTTTGTTGATAAAATCTAATCTTCTCTACGAGGCCAATTTTGAATAATCCCGAATTCGATTTTTGATTTGCGTTTGTTTTTCCTTAATGATGATGCACCGGGACGGATACGGGTACAGAAACTGGGACGGGAGCGGGGACGGGAAACGGCAAAACTAAAAAATTAGGGATACGGGTACGGCATAGAAACTTTTATAGAAGTAATATATATATGTGTATATATACATTTTTTTTTTGTTGGATTGATATATGAACTGCAATACGATAAATAATCACATAAATTTCACAAGATATATAACAGAAATAGAATATTCAAAGTAATAGTTAGACTCTAAAGTCATCATCATGGAAAAGCTCATGTTGTTAAGTCCTAGCTTGCGGATACGTCCCCAAGCCGTCCCAGCACCGTCCCCATGCCGTTCCCGTTTTGGAAACGTTTCCGGTACCGGGACGTCACTCAAACTCACGTCCCCGTGCATCATAGCAGTTAATGTTTTGGTTTAAGACATGAAGAAAGTTTCGGCTTGGAAAGGAGAAAGGGACAAGTGAGGATTGATATGCATAGTTCAGATGATAAAAAAAATCTTACATGATTACATATATCTTTCGCTCCTATCTGATGACCCTTTTCACTCTTTTACGTTTATGTTCCTATTTGATTATTTAATTCTCGCTACAAGAAAACACAAGTTTTAGGTTCTTCAACTTCATCATCATCATGAGTTACAAATGCATCACCTACCATATCATGAACCCTATTATAATCTACCATTTGTTTCTCCTTGTGATGATAGCTATTTTCATTAAGCAAATGATTAACTGATTCAACCTCAAAATTGATATTACTACTGCTAACTTCATTCCTACAACTAGCATCTTCTCCATGTTGATACCAAATATAATAATATGGCATGAAACCTCTATTTATTAAATGCTTCCATACATTTTCACAAGGGCCTAATTTTGTATTGCAGCATTTAGCATTTCCGACAAGGACAGAACATCTTACCACTTTCCTGTGTGAGTGGTGTAGAATCTGTCTGATGCATAAACGTCTCCAACCCTTCGAAAAATTATTTCGTCACTCTCCCGTTATTATCTATGTGTGAATACATCCACTTCCGCAACTCGAAAATATTTCCCGGACCAGACATTTTTTTTCTTTGATCAAGCTTATAGCTGATTTTTTTTGGTGTGATTGAAATGAATCACAAATGGTGGTATTTATAGAAATTTTCGAATCTAAATATATACTAGGAAATTGGGAGGAAAAATAGGTACAAAACATGTTTTAGATTTAAAATAGATATTTTCTAGCCAGTTCCTCGCTAACTTGAAGTAAAAGAACATTTCCTCTTAATTTCGTAGTAATGTTTTACTAGGAATTTACGAGGAAAACTTTTGCTATGCGATTACGAGGAAATGTTCTTTTGCCACGTAATTTCCTCGTAATTTTACTACGGCTTTATGAGGAAACCATTTTCTCGTAGGTTTACGAGGACTTTACGAGGATACTCGTTTTCCTCGTAAATCCGAAGTAAACTTGTAGGAAATTTACGAGGAAAACTTTTCCTAGTAAAATTTCCTAGTAAATGCCGAGTTTTCTTGTAGTGTCTTTTAAATATTCAATACCTTCTATTTTGTTACCATAGAGATTTGTATCTATCTGTAAATTAGTGTAAGATTTTTCATTATAGTTATTATATGGTCAAATTTATCAAATAGATTTTTTAAGTTTTTTATCACAGAAAAAATGACCAAGATAAATTTTTCTATTTTTAAAAATTAAAATTTTCGTTTTTTTTAATTTTAAGTTTATTTTTAAAATTTTACCACATAACTCTGAACCTTAAATTTGGATTAATTAATCAAAACTTAAACCCAAGTAAGCAAAATCTGACCCGAGATAGTAGCAAACACAAACTACTCTGGTCAACGCAAGAAATAGTGTAATGATATGAGTGTGAGAGAGAGAGAGAGTTGATTTTCTAATTGTTCTCTTAACTTTGATTGTCTGATATTATGAGTTGGATTATCCTGGCTATGTGGGAGTAATATAATGTAATACGATTTGAAACAAATAAAAATTCTTGTGCACAGACTCGTTATAATCATGATTTATAAAAGCTAAATATGTTTGTACAAAAAAAATGCTAAATATGGAAACATTGGTGAGTGATGATTTTGATTTGGAACCGGAGGAGTTAATGACTCGGAAGCAAATTCTCTAAGGATGGAGAAGCTCTTTATTGGGGTAACAAAAAAACAAACCTAACCGACTGATCCAAACTAAACCAAAATCTATTATCAAATAGTTCGGTTTAAGATTTTTTCAACCCCAACAGTTTGATTCGGTTTGGTTTAAAACTGAACCAACTGAAAAAATTAATGTAATTTTGTTATTATTTGAATTAAATATATTAGTAATATACAACATATTAAAATCCTAAAATTAACTAAAATCACTATTTACATTATTAACAATAATTTTAATTATTATTTTATTTTTGGTAACATTGGTTTGTCTGTGCTTTTCTAATTTTTCGTGGTTTTTAAAGATTTTTGTTTCAGTTTTATATTAAATATTTTTTTAAACATCTGAACTCAACTAAAAGGTAGTACAAAGTTTCACAATATAACATGAAATAGAATGACAACATAACAAAAACTCCAAAACCAACAAATTGATCTTAAGGGAAAGACTTAAGACTTAGCAATCATTGGTTGAAGCTTCATTCAGAATCATGTTATAGAGTTATGTTGGACCTCCCATCACTAAATATGACTGAAATATATCATTGCCAAGGACGCTTCGCGCAATGTCACGATCAATGAAGTTCGACTTTGGAGATTCATGCTCAAACATTACAACGCTGAAACTGTTTCTCAGACCTGCAATCTTGTCTAGCAGAACTCCGTAGTGTGGCCATAATTCTTGTTTTGGAGAGGACTTTTATCGCCTCCAGGTTGTCCACTCTGATTATTGTATCTTGGTATCCTAAGTCAAGCAGACTTTAAAGGGTTCAAGCGATGCATCGAAGTTCCGCTGTTAATCTATTTGTGGAAGAAGTAAAAGCATCCCGAGCATGATGATGAACTAAGCCCTCATGATCTCTGGTAATAAAAGCTCTACTGCATAAGGAAGAAGAGTTTTCCAGTTGGAGTTTATATTGCATTTCTTCATTCCAAAAACTGGTGGATGTCATTGTTGATATACTCCCAAAGAAGAAAATTGTATCAATGTAGCTTCTTCCAGACTTTTATGGGTCAGGATATCTGTAACTGTCTGAATTCCAGCATAAAGCACAAAGTTGCATTTCTTCCTTATCTTCCATAGCAACCAGGGTATAGCTCACCGTTTATTCCCAGATATTGATGAATCAGTCATTAGATCCGGTGCCAATTTCATATTCTTACTAAGGTTTCAGGTAAGAGATGCTTTTGGAGGGTAATTTACTGATCGGAGCATGTTTTGAGCTGAAATACATTGGAACAACATGTGGTTTATTGTCTCATGTGAGGCGTTGCATAGTTTTCATTCCATACCCCCCCCCCCCCCCGTCAATCCTCTCGATTGCAGTCTATCAGCAACTTGCTGAGGCTCCAGATGCAGCTCTTCACAAAAACATTCTTATCTTAGGACTGGTTTGGACTTTCCATATCTTCCTCTTTAACTCTAGGACCTCCTGATCCGTTAGAGAACGAGATGTTACAGCAACATAGGAATTATTAGCTACAAGCTAATACTCGCTTTTGACAGTATAAGAACCATGATCAGTTAGTGTCCATATGCTTCTATCATCAACCCTTTCTAGTTGAATGGAGCGGATTCTTTTGACTTCATTAACATGAAAGAGCTCCTCTAACACATATACTATCCATTCTCCAGTAATGTCGATAAGAGAACTCACTTTCCTGTTAACTTCGATATTAATCTATTTTTTAACTGGTTGTCTTGGACACGAGTCCATGATCCACTTATATGACCAGATACATGTAGAATCTACGTTACTATCGAATTTGATCAAACCTTTCTTTAAGAGTTCTCTGCACCACAAGATGCTTCGCAAGGCATACGAAGGATGATAACTTTTTTCACACTAAGAATTCTTATGAGGCATAGTAGCAACCCTTGTATACTCTCGCCAAAAGACTAACAGAATTTTTGAAAAGCCTTCATGCTTGTTTAGCCAATAAAGCTTGATTAAAGAGCTCTATATCTCTGAAACCCATGCCGCCATTATCCTTCGAAGAGCAGAGTTTCTTCCAAGCTACCCAATGTATTTTTCTTTTGTCTTCACATGAATCCCACCAAAAATTCGACATAGCACTCATGATCTCTTTCAGTGGTGTTTGGTTAAATGGAAACATGACGCATAGACAGGGAGAGCCATTGCTATGGCTTTTAGGAGTGCCTATTCCCTTCAAATAAAAGCTTTTTAGCAAATCAGCCTTTCAAACGTTTATTGAGCTTTTCGCCAATGAAAACTAACAATTTCTGTTTAGAATCACTAAAACACTCTGGCAATCCTAAATATGAGTCATCTCCACCTTCATTTTCGATTTCGCATAGTTCTGCTATCAATTTTTTCATCACCGGATCAATAGCAGACTCAAAGGTTAGCTGACTTTTGAAAACTAATGACTTGACTTGATGAGTTTTCGTAAAGCTTAGGGCATCTCAAGAACTCAGCAATGTTGATTTTTTTTTCAATTTATTTTGGTTAACTTTGGTTTGATTGTGTTTTTATAAATTTTTATGGTTTTTGTTGCGGATTTATATTGGATTTAATTCTCTTGGTTTATTTTTAACCTGTATCCGAGGACCCGACCCGGAACCGACCCGGAACCGACCCGAATCTTTTAAAGTACCTATATAGGTCTAAATCTCTAGGACCCGAAGGACCCGGACCCGAAAAGACCCGACCCGAACCCGACCCGAGGACCCGACCCGAACCCGACCCGAGGACCCGGATGCCCAGGCCTAGGTGAGGTAGGGTTTAGGAATTTAAAATTTAGGATTCTAATTAATTTTAAAAAAATTTACCCCTTAAAAAGTGGTAATTTTGAAAATATCTCTTTAATGAATGTAAAAATGAAAAGTGGTACAAAGAAAGTGGTATTTTTGAAAATCCTCCATTTTTTATTGTCACCAACATTATGATTTCATGATCATGTGTTTATGTTTTAAAATATGATTTCTTTTAAAAGAACTAAACTAAGAGAATCCAATTAAACTACACAAACTAAACCGAATACAAACCAAACCGAGACTGATCCAAACCAAACCGAGACTGATCCAAACCAAACTAATTATTGTTTACTTCAGTTGAAAAAAAATTAAACCGAATTAACTAAATTGAGCCGAACTCAAACCGAACTGATAAAATTACCAAAGTGCCCACCCCTCAATATTGATAACATTTGTGGTTTAGGATTTCTTAAATTCATCATTACATCTTTTTACTTAGTTCTTTAAATGTTGTCTTACAAAAACAGATCATTATAAAAAACATACTTTTGGTTAAAATAGTCCATCTGACAGAAAGACCAATCGACTTTTATAGTCGTTATTAAACGTAATAAGCACCATAACTAGCTTTAAATCAAAACGAACATGACTTCTTTTTCACTTTATCATAACATCGTATATATCAGTTATCTAATTAACTTAAAGCAAAAAGAAAAAGAAAAAGGAGTCAAATTCTTCGGTTACAATGTCAACACTTGTACAACTGAAAGCATGCTAGTTCGTAACTGACACACTCAAAACTGGAGACAAATGGCCATCAAACCTACGCTTGTATCCAATTCCTTATTTTGTTCCCATGCATACACCAATGCAATTATATTTATGAACACGAGAACAAACATTGTTAGATAACCCAAACAAAAAAAAAAAAGGTATGAAGATGTCTCCAAAATCTGACTCAGACATGACGAGCTTCGACCTATCATCATCACCGAAGCGTCCCACTTACTTCGTCCAAAGCCCATCACGTGACTCCGACAAGTCTTCCTCGGCGGCACTAACTCACCAAACCACTCCGACAGAGTCTCCGTCACACCCATCTTTTGCTAGCCGCATCTCCGGTGGCGGTGGAGGAGGATTCCGGTGGAAGGGACGGAGGAAATATCACGGCGGAAGATGGCCGCCGGGTGATAAGGAGGAGGAAAATGGTGATGGACGGTACGAGGATCTTTATGGAGACAACAGAGGAATCTCAATCGCTACTTGTAGACTTGTTTTGGGAGTTGTTGCTACATTGACTCTCTTTTTTCTTATATGTTCTATTCTCTTTGCGGCTTCTCAACCATTCTCCCCCATCGTCTACGTCAAGGTAACTTAATCTTTAACTTGCATATATATATATAGCAAGAATCACATAAGACTAGGAATGTTTGAAGCCTCAGTTAAGTTATGTAGTTGCATTTTCTTTTTACAAATGGTAAGAACATTTTCAACAAAAATCAAATCAACTTTTTGTTGTTGTGAGTGTACATAACAATTATACTATAAGAAAAAACACTTAGAATGCAATTGTTTTCAAGAAATAATGAGCAAAACAAATCTAAAAAAATTTTTGTTTTCAAAATAGCATTCAAAAAGAAAAATGACCAAAATAAACTTTGTTAAAGAGTGTAAATATACATTTATACCCCTTGGGTTAACTAATTTAAACTTATGGTTTAGAGTTATCCGGTGGGGTCTTGGAGATAATGTTTAAAATTAAAAAAAAAATGTTTTAAAATTTTCAAAATAAAAAGTCAATTTTAGTCATTTTTTTAAGTCTATTTTTGTGACAAAAACTTCAAAAATATCTATTTAACAGAGTTGCTTTTGTTTTTGAAACACTTATTAATTATATATATATATATATGTGCATTCATTTGCGTAGTGTTTCAAAAATAAAATAAAAAATAAAGTGCATTCATTTGCGTTTACATATGCAAACAGTATCTTCTTAATTAAATCGCATTCTCAAAATTAAATAAACATTTGTAAGGTTTTCAAAAAAAGTTTTGGATTACTGTAAAGAATCAACAAAAAATGCATTAGTGGTTTCATTCGAATTTATAACATGTATATGCAGACCAAACAAAGAACCATATATATCGTAGGCTTTGATTGGTTATTTGCTTCTGATTTTAGAGCCTCTCGCATTATTTAGTAGAGCATTTCTTTCAAATAATACCACACAAACCTTTAATATTCAGCACAAATCACATGAAACAATCGCTAGTTCAATACTTAAGTCTAAGCTGAACTTCTATAAGTGTGTAACTTTTGACATGGATGTGCTAAACAGGGTGTGAATGTGCATAACTTTTACTACTGGGAAGGTTTAGACAACACAGGAGTTCCTACAAAGATCATGAACATCAGATGTTCAGTGCAGATCACAACACACAACCCTTCTACATTCTTCGGCATTCACGTCAGCTCCTCTGCTATAAAAATCATCTACTCTCGTCAGTTCACAGTTGCCATTGCTCAACTAAAAAGTTATTACCAACCAAAACAAAGCAACCACACGTCTAGGATCGACCTCGTTGGCTCCAAGGTTCCACTCTACGGTGCAGGAGCGGACATAGCTGCTTCAGACAACAATGGTGGCGTTCCCGTGAAGTTGGAGTTCGAGATCCGATCACGTGCTAATATTGTCGGAAGCTTGGTCACGTCTAGGCATAGAAACATCTCTCTTGCTTCTTCTTCATCTCCTCCAACACCACATTTGTAAAATTCACCAACAAGACTTGTAGTTAAATATAAGTTTCTTCATTTTTTATTTTCTAATCCATTGTAATATTATAATAAATCCTTTTTCCAGAAAAATAAACAAATTACAAACTAAGTTTGTCAAAACGGAATGTTCCAAGTTACATTTTGTTCGGATCTAACTAATAAAAATTGGACTTAATATGTAAGGAAAACAAATGAAAATAGCATGTGGAACCAACCAATTGTAAAACTGATATGGAGTAGATCAAGGAGAAAAACTTGGGAGAACATTTCTTACTTCTAATTATCCATCTTCATTCTTTATTACTAAACACACATGAAAGAACGTAGAGTTGTTTCCAAGTGACAAGAAAAGATGATGGACGCAACGTCTGAGTCAGAAAGAACAAGCCTAGACCTATCTATCTCATCACCAAAACAAGCTTACTACGTTGAGAGCCCATCAAGCGTGTCCCAAGTATACGATGGTGACAAATCCTCTTCAGCTGCTTCACTCATTCAGGTTCAGACCCCAAACTACACCATCCTCACTGAGTCACGTCTCTCTTCTTCAAGCCGCACCTCCAATGGGACAAGCGGTGTGGGATTCCGGTGGAAAGGAAGCTCCCGGAGGAGAGACATGTATTGGCTGGAGAAGCATTACACTATTGACGAAGAGGAAGTTTATGAAGATAACAGAGGATTATCTGTTGGACAATGCAGAGCGGTTATGGTTATATTGGGGATTGTGGTTGTGTTCTCTGTTTTCTGCTCTGTTTTGTGGGGAGCTTCTCATCCATTCTCTCCTATTGTCTCTGTTAAGAGCTTTAGCCTCCATAGCTTTTATTACGGAGAAGGAATAGACAGAACAGGTGTTGCGACCAAGATTCTGAGCTTTAACAGCTCTGTGAAGGTGACAATAGACAGTCCTGCTCCTTACTTTGGTATCCATGTCTCTTCTTCTTCTACCTTCAACCTCACCTTCTCTGCTCTCACTCTCGCCACTGGTCAGGTACTCTTTTGTTTCAGATTTCACTCATTGCTCCTATGCTATCACAATCTGATCTTTACATTTTGGTTTGTGAAGCTTAAGAGTTATTACCAACCAAGAAAGAGTAAGCACACAGCCATTGTGAAGCTCATTGGCTCCGAGGTTCCTCTGTATGGAGCAGGACCAAACTTAGCAGCTTCCGACAAGAAGGGAAGAGTTCCAGTGAAGTTGGAATTCGAGATCAGATCGCAAGGGAATCTTTTGGGGAAGCTGGTCAAGTCGAAGCACTTGAACCACATCTCCTGCTCTTTCTATATCTCTTCCTCCAAAACCTCAAAACCAATAGAATTCACTCGCAAGACCTGTAGACACATTACCAAGTGAAACACCTTTTTCTGATAGTTCTCCACTTTGCAAATAAGAATCTCTAATTTCTTTGTTTTTAATCTGCAATCTAATTCCAAATGTGCAATCTTCATAAAAAAAGATAGATGAATTTGGTTTCTATGTGCAGAAATGTTTTAAAGGAAGAGATGCCAAAACAAAACAAAAAAAACAATTCCAATATGCTCTATTGCTGTATGTCTACAGCACAGCCACCTTCTAGCACTGTTCCGCTTACTCTGTTTGGTGGCCAATACCGAAAAACTGACCGTCCTATAATATTTATCAAAGGCAGAGGTCCCCTGAAGACAACAACAAAAGTTTTCCAGAATAAAGAACAGTCCAAGACCAAGCTACATTTCATGATGAATATCAGCAAAAAAGATTGAACATAGGCCTCTCACCACACGTGAGAATCATAACTGTTATTCCGGTTGTCACCCATCACAAAGACTGAGTTCTCTGGTACCCGCTACAATGTTGAAGCAAGAGCCAAAATCAGAAAAGAACAGAAGGCTTAGGTTTAAACGTTTGATTGATACTTACAACTGGTGTCATTTCGTAACCAGGAGGCTCTAAGATGAAACTTTCATTCCTAACAACACCGTTAACCATCAGTTTCCCATTATGAACCTACACGTAATACCCATCAGCTTCAATATATCACAAGTCTCTTCACTGGTAGTAACACATGACAAGGAGTATGATCATGATACCTCCACAAGGTCGCCTTCTTTGGCAACAATCCGTTTGATGAACACATCCGCATCGGTGTACCCAACTTCCTGAAGAACCGGTGGACTTTGAAGATTACAATATCGTTTGCACAAGGCTTCCTGAAATAATAACTCACCTGCACACACAAAGCACCCCTAAATCTTAGTAACATAAACCATCAACGAAACTATTCACCTTATCCTAAAACCTCATATGTAAAAAGCTTTGAACATTCGTAACCAACAAGTGTGAAACCTTAAAACACAACCTTCTCTGCAACTAATCTGTCTCCGACATCGAAGGTAGGATACATGGACAAGGAAGGAATGTATCTTGGTTCTGCAATAAAATATCGAAACGCCAAAGATACAGTAATAGCCAAGAACACAGTCTTGGCATCGTCCGACGTGAAATCCAGCCATTCCGGAAACAGTCTGTTTTTCCCCTCCACTTCACTGTCGTCATCACCGTTGTCTCCGCCGTCGCCTCCTTCGTCGTTACCGCCGCCGGAGTCTAAAGGCGGGGCAGACTTCGTTGTCTCGCCAGAATCTTTAATTCCAAAGCATCTCAGATTCCGACGGTTTGAATGTGTTTCTTTGGTATTGGTACGAGGGAGAGAAACAGATTGGGATTTTGTGGTGAAGTTGACACGAATTGGGGTTTTGAAAAAGCTTGAATTGGAATCAGATGTGAGAAGAGGTAAGGCGGAGTGGAGAAGTGAAGAGATGTTATCATCATCAACAACGAGCTAAGCTTCCTTCTTTTTTTCTTTTCTGATTGTTGTATGCTGCTATGAGGTTACTTCATCATCATCTTTTATTTCCCTTTAATTATGAAAATATAGAAATAGCCTAGCATACCCCAACTTTTGTTTTTGTTACAAAAGAGTTTTGACGAGAAAATGAATAAAATAGGTTTTTAATAAAAGACGTAAATATACATTTATATTATTAGGATAAATTAATTTAGATTTAAAATTTAAACTTATGGACAGAGGTTTGGAGCTGATGTTTAAAATTAAAAAAATAACTTTAAAATAAAAAAACTTATTTCGATCATTTTAAGGGTTATTGTGATAAAAACTTAAAATTTTCCATTCGAAAAAATTGCCCTATGAAATAAGGAAAATTTGTATCGATGACTAACAACAAGAATTATACTCTCCCTTGTATTTAAGGGAAAAATTTTTGCGTCAACAAGATATAATTTTACATTTTACAATATAATGATTAATGTTAAATTGTAAACTTCAAAATGCTTATTAAAATTTTATCGGTTAAAAGTTATGGAGAATAATTAATAATGAAAATAATGCATTGGTAACTAAAAATTTATATATTTTTTTAATAACTGTGAAAATTCCAAAACATACATCTTATGGAACATAATAATTAAAAACTAATAATATCAAACAAATAGATAAGATACACCATATATATTATGTTTTAATTGTCATTCTACTAAGCACGGCTGAGAGTGCACTTGCACAGAGTCCCTTTTTTCTTTCATTTTTATTAAGAATTTAGTGCACTATTTTATTAAAAACACATAATTTAGGGTCTTGTTTTTAGAAATTTACAAAGTCGTGTAACTAAAATTTTGAAAAAAAAAATTTACCTAGCACTAGGCCCAAGTAATTTATATGCCGGCCCTGATTATACTATTATCATATTGCTATTTACTCTTTTTTTCTTCCTTAGATATGTTCCTCATCAATTAAGTTACTTTCCATTCCATTAAAACATTTTTTATGGACTTTGAAAATTTTGAGACTCCTTTGTTATTTGTTTATAGATTTTAAAAGTCTTGATAGAATCTATTGTTATTGGTGTAAGAATTTTTAAAATCCATTCAAATTCCTTGTTATTCAAAATTTTTAATTTTTATTGATTCTCTAATTCTAACTAAATTTAGTGTTATTGGGACATGAATTCTATTTATTTTTACTCATAAGACTAAGCTTTCAAAATATGATATGTATCCATAAGATTTTCAAAATTCATGTGATAAAAAACTTTAAAAAATAATTATTGTTACCAAATATCTATTAAACTTTCAATCCAAATTATATGTCCAAAATTGAGTCTTACATTTACTAATATATAATTATATTTTGAATATATAATTATATTTATATATTATTCATACATTAAATTTTATATAATTTCATTTTTGATATAAAATTATATTTATATTTTTATCATTAATTATTAATAACTAAAATAACATGTGAATGACTAAAAGAACATAATGCAGTTAAATTTTTTAATATAATATTCATCTTATCATATTAATATAATTTCTTATGTAGCATTATTACTTTCCTTTTTAACAAAATAACATGTTTTAAAATAATAATCATGCTATATAATTTAGAATACTGTAAATTATATATTTATTACTTTATAAAAGAATGACAGAAAGAGATGATACAAATTAATAAAAATCTATACCAATATGAGAAAACTCATGATCAAAATTTAATAATCCAATGCACATATAGTTCCAAAATCCACATAACTTTTAAAAATCAACAACTCTTAAAATTCACAAATCTACACAAATTCATCTCCCAATAACGCCCCTAGATTTATAATTTATTTTTAAAAACATAAATAAAGTAAGGGGACACATCAAATGATGTTATACAAAAAACTAATCAAACATAAAAATAAACTCTAAAAAATATAAGACTTGACTAGAAATGATGACTTGACCAATGCAGGTCAACGGTTTTTGAATTACCGCCAGATTGATATATTATACACTCATGACTTATGTATATATATATATATATTTGGACCTTTCTCCTTTTGAAGTGAAGCATGTTCATAAAATATTTTCCATAAATATCTAACCCTTTAGTTTCTTCCTTTCATTGACTATCATTAATGATACATGATCGCATCATATGAACACCAGTCAATCCCTCATATTTTTAACATGCATCCACAAACATTTTTTTCCATACGTATGAAACATCTCCCAAAGTTGTATTGACGCTTGTAATGAACAATAGCAATGGTCTTCAAATTACAACTGTTATTATATTTAAACTTTGTGCTAAGAAAATTTGTTCTACATAGACATCAAAAATATAATAGTATGTGATTTTATGCATTGTGAAATGAACATTCACGCCAATGGCGGGTCTACATAGGTAAATGAGATGTCATGTGACACTTTTTACATCTGATTAAATATTTAATTGTGTGTAATATATTCAGAAAGTCACTAAAAATTTTGGTAAAATCTTTATGCTGACCCACTTTAAACCATGGTTCATAAAGCATAACCCCTTTTATTTTGTTTTTTATTTTTATGTAAAATACTGACACCTCTAAAAATAATTCTTAGGTTCACTCATGATTCACGCATAAGGAGAGATATGTCCCTTTGTGTGACAAATTGTCGCATCCCATGTGTAGATGATTGTTGTGATTAATAGGTGAGATAGGTATATGTTTAACTATTTTTGTATTTCAACGAGAGAGAGAGAGAGAGAGAGAGAGAGAGAGAGAGAGAGAGAGAGAGGAGAGAGAAGAGAGAGAGAGAGAGAGAGAGAGAGAGAGAGAGATAGAAAGACAAGTGTCTAATGATAATAGATGACATAGGGGGAGATGAGGACATATGTCGATGAATCATCATTTTATAACACTCCTTTTAATTATTAATCGTGCACTATGTATTGCTTCGTTAAAAAAAATCTAATCATAGAAAACTCGTTGGGATAAAAATCATGACAAGGGAAAAAAGTACACTGGCGTAATCTCCCCCTCAAAATAATAGACATAGCTTTTTCTTCATTGATCACAAAATGCCGCATTCCGATAACATAAACTTGTTTTCAAAATGTTGTAGGGGAAGAGAATTTGTAAACAAATGAGTCATATTATCGCGTGATTATTTATACATGATGTCTAATTTTTAATTTTCTTGAGCTCTCGTATGTACGAGAAAAATCTTGGAGGAATGTGCTTTGTTTTGTCGCTTTTGATATAGCCTTCTTGAGTGGAGCGATAGACGCCAAATTGTTTTCAAAATACTTTTGTCGGCTTTTTTCTTGTTAACTATTTCCGTTTGTTTCTTGTGTATGATGACTCATTAACTTAAGCCATCTCACATTCTCGACATTCTCCGAAGAAGTCAAAACCAATGACTGTTTCTCATAACGCATTGCGTGCGACTTTATAAATAGTATGTATCTGCAAAACCATACTAAACTCGGGGTTTCTAGGATAAGACAATCCTAAATCAAAACATACCTTGGAGAGGACAAATATATTCTAAGTTCCTTTCTAATGTCAATGAGATGAGTTATATCGCGATCTTTTGAAACAACATTTATTTCTTTAGATGTTTGAATTTTGGGGATATCTTAATACTTTAATCTTTCATCCCAAAAATCTGTCTTTATATACGGCTTGTTCTAACTTTTCCAAAGTTTTCTATAGTTCTTGAGAAAATCATTAATCCTTCGGGGATTACTAAATATTGAGATGCAACTCAAGTCTGTATGTCCTGGCAGACATATCAATATCATGCATCTATAATAAATTTTCTCTAGTGACCTTGGAACAAGCCGCTTTTCATACTTCAAGGTCATTTCATTTCTAGAGAAATATACACCTTTAGATGTTTGGACTTCTGGTCCAAATCGTGTTTTTTACGAGCTTTATATCGAATTGATTGCCTCATTTTACTCTTGGCCAATCACTTCTTTCTACTCTCATACATAAAGGTAGATTCATGATCCTCATTTATATAACATGTTTTCTCATTTATTGTTGACGCGCTTTCTTATTTATTATCGACAATCTATTTTATTCTTTGGTTCCATGTTTTTACCCGTAATGATATAATTAATCGAGATCTCTTTACGTCATTATATATTAATCATATCAACGATCTCTTCAAGAGATTCATCATCTATTCATATATTTGCTCCCTTTGGAGGATTCTTTGGATCCAAAACAGTCTATCACGTCTCTAGCGTACCTATAGACTTATAAACTGTCTTTCAAATCTTATTCTTATTGGAGCTTTTTCAGCTGTAATATGAGATTCACAACTTTCATTGTATTTGGGAGTCAATTATGTAAATCGAATCATCCAAAAAACTTTAGATTCATATTTCATGATAATCATTTCACATATCTCATTCCGTTAGTTACTCATATGCTTCTAGCAACTTTGCGAGCATATCTATAATTCTTCCATAACTTTTATCCTTTTTGAATTGATCATGCAGATATTACTGCTCATCATACTTAACATTATCCAGTTTTTCTCGAGTTTAAACATAACTTCTGGATATTCCACTCATTTGGATTCTTTAATTCTCTCCCTCCGAGATGAAGACATTTAATGTCCATCCATCTCGTATTGGACCCCACTATAGACCAATAAGACATTCTATTACCCATTTTCGGAAAGAATTATGTATCAAATCCTTTAGTGTGGGATCTTGATGTGGGTATGTTTAAATAAATCACATCCAATGAACTTGTTTTATTCATCTCCCATAATTATTCCTTTTATTTTCGTTAAGACATACGATATGTGAAAACCTGAAGGTTTGTTCAACATTTCGCATCCACTCCACTTATACTTTTGCCATCTTTTCTTATGCATGTCTCTCCATCATAAGCTCTTATAGAGCACATAAAATTATATATTACAAGAATATAATATTTATTCTAAGAGATGAGAGATATTTCGTACCTTTAATAATCATGTATGACGAAGGTTATCTGTCAAAAATATATATCTCCATCTTAAATCATAAATTGACATCCAACTCTCAAAAATATGCATTAATAAAATAAGAAGCTTATTTTCTTTAGGAAGATAATTTCATGTTACATCAATTTTTTTCTTTTTACTTTTTTGGATCTATCAGAAAATCGGAAATATCAAAATAAGTATTATTATTCATGCCAAGAAAAGATGATCCAGAATCATAAGAGATGAAGGTTATTTCACTTTTTCTCATTTTATTTTTGATTCTCATACAAATTGGCTAATATAATTTTTGGCGTACGACAATTACGTACCCAATGCTTTTCATATTATGCATCACAAGCCACTTTCATCCCGTGAAAGTTCTTATTATTTATTTATTATAGGAAAAATCTTCTTCCTCGTCCTCTTCCACGACCACGATAGTGGTTTCTACCGCATCCACATTCTCGTTCTTTTCTAGTAAGACGATCATGATGGTTTATTATCATGAGTTCATTTTTCAGTTTACATGGAGTATTTACTTCAAACTCCAACTATTTGGTGAATCTTTCCTTTCAAGGATTAATTACTCAGGATATTCAACATTTTCTTATTATACTTCTCATCTTATAAACCATCATTGAAGTGGTGTAAAAAATCATGGCTTTATCTTTTTCTCATCCGATATAGTTTTCAACTTATCGATGATTTTTAAAAGCCCATTTTCTCTTAAGTACATTTTTGCACTTACTGCACATGTCATATTCTGTAATATCAGAGGCATTTAGTTTGAGATTTATCAAAATTTGAAATGATAACCATATTCCTAAAATATCAATATAAAAATATAATAAATAGCATAAATTAAATTCATAACTTAAAGGCATAAATTTAATGGAGAAATTTAAAGAGCATAAATAAAATTGGAGGCAAAGCCCTTTATATGGTCCGAAGAGACAAAATCTACCATTTTGTCAATTTTTATTTAAGGTCTGAGGAACATAGTCTTCCATTTGACCGTATCTTATTATTATTCATAGAGACAAAGCCTACCACATGTTTTTCTTATCGTGAAGGCATAACTTACCATAATGATGAGTCGGAGAAGGCAATACCTATCATCCTGAAAATAAACGAAGAAATCCTAGTATATCACTTTGAAACAATAATAAAAATATAATTATTCAAATTATTAAAAACATAAATTAAATCTTACATCGGCTGGTATAACTTTGTTTGATATGAAACCTCGTTCTTATTACGTGTTGTGAATAATAGGTGAGATAGATTTACATTTAATTAGTTTGGTATTTCAACAAGAGATAGAGAGTTAAATTATTATTGAATTCCACATTTTATTCTATTTTCTCACATACTATTTATAATACAACAATTAATGTCATAGTCATCTATTTAAGAAGAGAGGAAAGCAAGTGTCTAATCGTAATAGATGATTTAGAGGGAGATGAATACATTTTTCAATGAATCATCATTTTATTACAATTATTACATAGTTATTTGATTAATTTTGTTTCTAACTATAGTTCTCCCACAAATCAACTCATGTAATAATTATGAAAAATAAAAGAGTGAAATTTTATTTTTGATAAGATTAGAAATTATACAAATGCAAATTTCAAAATAACATTTTTGTAAAAAAAAATTATAAAATAAAAATTAATATGATTAATAAAAAATTATCCTTGTTTCATAACAATCAATTACAACGATTAATCACTAATGACAACGTCAATGCAAAAAAAACAATAACAATGGTACTTGATCATTATTGCTAATACTGCTATTGGTCACTATCTGCTAGAGACTTCCTAACGAACAAGACTTACATTTACATCTTTCATTATTAAAAACTAAATATATTTCTAAATTTTATATTTTTCCATATCCCAGGTTCAGATTTATGTTATTTAAATGATTTTTATCTGAACTAAAAAATTAAATATATATATTATTTTAATTATTAAATTATATGATATTAATTTTTATTAATTCAATAAAAAACCAATAAAATTACATTAAATTAAAAAAATTGTAACAAATATTTTATAGTAGAAACGGCAATTAATTCAAGAGAAGAGAAAATACTCTTTTTAATTACGGAACAATCAGGTTAGGTATTTGTTCCAAAATAGTTTAAACGTTGATGGGCCGAAGCCCAGGTAAAAAGCCATTGTCATCACTAAAAGACCTTTCTGAATGTTGACTCGAACACACAAAAAAAAATGAAGAAAGGATTAAAGGGAAGAAGACGTTTAGGAAGAAGAGCTTAAAAGCTGTGTCAACCAATATATCTCCTTCTCCACGGCGGCGACGAATACAATGATAAAGCTTTGGAGATGGTACCAGCGATGCCTCACCGTTCATCCCGTGAAACGCAGGTCATCAGCTCCGGCTTTCTTTGGGGATTTGGCGATGTCACCGCTCAATACATCACTCATTCCACTGCCAAACCTCCTCCTCTCCTCCGTCTCACCGTTAGTCATTCTCGATTGAACTTTTACATTTGATTCATTGTTCTTTTTGGTGGAATCTTGAACTTTCCGTTTTAATCTGCATCTAGGTCTCTTTGAATTGAGTCATGCCTTTACTGTTTCTGGAGTATCCAATAAAATGCTACCTTGTCAAATCATACTAGCTTCTCGGCCTGTGTCTTCTTTAGAGAGGCATTGGAATGATTGATAGGGTTTTATGTTACCTGACTTGGTGATTCACCCATTGTTGTTTGCTGAGATTCCATTGTTCATAATAGTGCACATAGAGACACTCTTACATGCCTATCAAGTTGTGTTTCTTCTTCTGTGGTGGGATATAAATACTACAAGATAAATTGCGGAACCATTGTGGTTTTTTTTGTTTTCACTCTTCATGTTGTCAGTGTAGTAATTCTAACGCTAAAGTTGCATCACAACTCATTTTTTTTGGGGTCCATTACTAGTATATGTTCATCTTTGCTAGACAGACTTTATTGTTGCTTTATATGTGATTTGATAAGGATCACTTCTTACTTCCATTTGCCTGTAAGTGCTATGGTACAGCTTTGTGTTTTGGCCAACCTTGGGTCAAGCACTAAACTAATGTTCAAATATGTTTTGACATAGGTGCCATATATATTGTTCTGCCATTTGGTTATATATCGAGGCCATATAATGGGTCGAGCACTAATCTATGTTCCGTATAATAGGACAAGGATAAAGAGGCAGACAAAGTTGCAGAATTCAAGGTCAACTGGAAAGCGAGTAGCTATCACTAGCATGTTCGGGGCTTGGTTTTGTCGGACCTGTTGGACACTTCTGGTTTGTGTCCTTAGCTCACCTAATCCACCAACATTGATGAACCCTGACACTGTTCTATCTGCGGTTGTACAGGTACGAAGGCTTGGACAAGTTCATAAAACTGAAGCTTCGATATGTACCAAAGTCAACGCGTTTTGTAGCAGCCAAAGTTGCAATGGATGGTCTTATCTTCGGCCCCATAGATCTACTGGTCTTCTTCACTTACATGGGATACGCCACGGGCAAGAACACATCTGAAGTGAAAGAAGGACTCAAGAGGGATTTTCTTCCGGCTCTAGCTCTTGAAGGAGGAGCATGGCCGCTTCTTCAGATCGCAAACTTCAGATACGTTCCCGTGCAGTACCAGCTTCTTTACGTCAACATCTTTTGCCTTATAGACAGCGCTTTTCTCTCGTGGGTCGACCAACAGAAGGACGCAGCTTGGAAGCAATGGTTCACTTCTTCTTTTCTAACGCTTAAAGAACGAGGTGGCACAGATGGAGTATGATTCGTTTTTACATCTCAAATGAAAACAAAACAGTGTAATTGACGATTCTCAACAACGACAGTTGCCACACAGATTCTTGAATCAAGAATATTATTTCGTTTTCAAAAGAATTTGTTCTTGATGGCTGAACTATAAATTAGAAGACTAGAAGTGAGCTAGGGTCATGGGATCAAGAGAGGTAAGCGAGAGATTATCTACCTCCATTGTGTTCATTTGACAATGAAAAAAAAACAAGTCTTTTAGAACCTCTTACAAGCAGCACCTAAGCTTCATTTGGGCAAAAGACAAGTTTTATTTCTCAAACCAAACAATTCGTCAATTACAAACCAGTTATGGTCACATTCTCCAAAAATTCAACATTAGCAAGCACATGAGACCATAAAGTCGCCTGAACATCAATGCTTCCTTGTTCAATCCCCTGGAAAAGCACAAGCTTGCCTCTAGTACTATTCCTGGTCCAGCTCTAACTGCAATCGGCTTGCCCCAACCGAAATCGTTTCCATACACATCAAACCAAGGAGAGCTCGACATAACCACAGAATCAAAAACCATTCTACTCCCACAACCTTGTTTTGGTATCTTTACGTTTCTGACCCAATTCTTTGCATAACTTTTGAACTTTTCATCCGTTTGCGAGCCCACCATTTTATTTATTTGCAAAGCAGCCCAACCCATGTCATTATCCAGCAATTCCCCAACCCTGACCGTAGCTACCCCGAGATGGATCACGTTTCCTCCGAAACACTCTTTCTCAAGCGGAGGGTTTAACCTCTGCCTAAAATCAACTGCTAATTTGCAATGTGTTTCTTCTTCTCGGCTCATACCACTGTGTCTGACTATAAACCTCCACAAATGTGCTGAAAGCGCTTGTAAGGACGAGATAATCAGATCGCTACAGCCAGCTTCGTTGTTGGCTTTAGTTTTGAGATATGAAAGATTCTTCTTTGTGAAGTGAAAACTCTTTCGTTCATAGCAGAAGGCAAAGAAGTTTCTTGGCTTGGAGAAGGGGCCACCGTCTCTGAAGCTGGAATACGTATTGGGAAACTGATCCCGTCAAGGAACCATCCTCTGAGTTTAAGAGGTTTATTATGATCATCATGACCACCCGAGCAAATCTTGGACCAAGTATTAAAGAAACTCCAAATGGAAGCTCCATCAGCGACCATGTGATTATAACCAAAACTGATGAACACACCATCTTTCATCTCGGTGACTTGCAGCGCAAGCAAGGGCTCCGTGAGGCCGTTGATGCTTTTTGGCGCCCAACAGATGGGAATAAATGACTCATGAAATCTGGAACAGAGCCATGAGGCTGAAGAATGTCACTCACCGATAAAGATTTGGATTCGGCATGGACGAACTTGGCACCGGAGGAGCCGTGCTCGTCACAGTCGATGTAAAACGACACCGTATTGTCTTCAAGGTTCTCAACTTTGACAAGACGACCGGAGAAGGGGAAGTAGATCTCTAAGGCAGTTGAAAGAGATGTCTTTAACCGAGAGATGAAATGGGTTTCCGGGTCGGGTTTTTGAAAGAGAAGACCTCTTTGAGGATAATCAACGTAAAGAAGCTTAAGATCAAATGGAGTGAGATGGATATTTGTTCGACTAGATTTGTTTAGGTTTTGGGGTCGAACTATGCTTGAAGAAATCACAATCACATCTGCCATTGTTTTTAATCTCTCTCTCTCTCTACGACTACAATCAGTGTTTAAACAAATGAACCATAGTAAGATGACAAACTGAAAACTTACAACATATATATGAATTAAATATCATTATACACTTTTGTTTACTTCTCAAAATAAATAAAAAATCACACAAAGAATCGACTTAACTTTGATTATTTTAAATTATATAAGAAAATACTACATTGCTTTGGGGGTTTCATTGCTACTATGGTATTCAAATTGCTAAATACATTACAAAAAATTCTTAGATATGTAAAATATTATGAAAACTATAAAATGGTAAATTGAGAAGGTTCTAATAACCAATATGATTAATAATGTCAAATTATTAAGAAAGAATTTTAATAACTAAGTAGTTAAAAAAAACTAAAGTGGTAAAAATGATAATGTTTTTTTTAAACATGTATTTTTTTTCAAAAAAAAACTAAGAAAACGAGATATCTAATAAATAAAAAGAGAAAAATAAGAATACGTCACAGACCATGGTGTTAACTCAATCGTGGGATGCAATTAGGTTTGGGTCTTTTATCTGTTAAATTTGATCTGATTCGTTTTTCCTTTTGATTCGATTAAAAAATTCGGATATCTGTAAGTCGTCGAAGCAAAACAAATACTAAAAGTTAATATCTGTTAGAAACGAAACAAACCACAAATAATAAAATATTAGAGGCGGATATCCGATCCGCTCCGACATTATACATATATATATCTACAAATAAATATATATTTTATATGTATAATTTTATAGAATTATCCTTTTAAAATATTATTTTATTAATTTTATTTAAAATTTACTTATAACATCTTTATAAAACTACAATTTTTCTAAAATTTTGTGTTTTATAAGAAAATTTGATTAATTTTAAAAATTTATGAAACATATAGTTTCATTAGTTTTTATTTTTCATTTTATATTATGTAAAAATATTTTTTTGAAAACAAATTTGTATAGTTTTTTTAGATTTACTTGTATTAAAAAAAATAGATGAGTTATACATTAATATTCGCAAATATCCAAAAAAGAATTTGGATATCCGAAAACCGGATATTCGTATTTCTCTGAAGTAAAAAAAATAAAAATATCATATATCCGTAAAATACAAAACAAATAACAAATACTCAAAATTATGGTGATCTGCGATCCCTATCTATCCTTGCATGCAATGATGAAATTGCTACATTTTGTTAATAATTTACATTTCAAAGGTGGCCTTAAAATTACTAAATAAAATTTTGGCGTGAAGCACATGCTCTATGTGCCTTTCATGATAGGACGGGTCTGGAAGACTCAAGAATATATCAATTTTATAATCTACGCAATCAGGATGATAACCACTAAATCTCTTTTAGCAAAAAAAAACCCCATTAAATCTCAAAACCGTATCAACAATCATTTTACCACCTACCGCAATGACAGTGATGTTCCCTTTTCCTTTTTTTTTTTTTTAAAACATGTGTTTATTAAATTAGAACATTAAATAATTACATAGAGTCAATTATTGAAAGGCACACTAATATAGAAAATGTTAAAAATAGTACAAGTATCATTTTTCAAAAATACAATCAGTCAAAATATATTAACATTTAAATTTATACTTTAATTATTATTGTTTAGGGTTTAGTGTTAAAGGGGTGGAATTGAGTTTCTAAATGTTTTATAAAAATTTAGAAAAATTAATTTAGTCTATTTTAATCATAAATTTAAGATATTTTTGAAAATAATCAATCATTAATGATAAATTTAAAAAATGGTCTCAAGCTTATGGTAGAAATAAAAATTTTCTTTAATAATAATACTAAATAGCACCATTATCACTAGTTTACATAACATAGCTGGTCAACAAAACCAATCGACTTTTGAAGGACTTCTAGCCTTGTAAACTTAAGTATTACTCCCTCCGTTCATTTTAGAGAAGTTTTTTGTTACAAAATAAATGTTGTTTTCGACTTTCGATGCAAAATTTATTAATTTATGCTGCAGATTATTTTTCTATTGGTTGAAATATGGTTAAGGTGTATAGGTAATTGTGTTTTTATATAAAAAATATGCAAAATTAATTATTTTTTTAATCCGTGTGCAAAAACCTAAAATGACACTTATAATGAAAACAGTGGGAGTATATTATACACTATTCGTTTGATCAATATATATATATATATATATTCTACACCATTCAATGTAACAGTATTTCCAACTGCAAGTGTATTCACCAATATATATTTAGGGGAAAATGTCAATTTCGACGTCAACAATTCCAGTCGTGCCAAATACAAATCGTACAAATGAACGGTGCCAAATACGACTTCAACTAAATTTTAATTAAAAAAAGTACCTGAACTTCTTAAAACATACATAAATATATATTGACTCTAACAGAAGTTAGTCAACCGTTAACAAGATAAAACGAAGTCGTTTTGATATATGAGGAAAAAGTGTCAATTTCGATCCTAACGATTTCAATCGTGCCAAATACGACCCGAACAAATTGTCAGTGCAAAAAATGACATAAACTCAATTTTAATTGATAAAACTACATGAACTTCTTAAAACTTTCATAAATCTACATTGACTCTAACATAAATTAATTAACCGTTAACTAGATAACACGGTGTCTTTTGATATATATATTATATATATATATATATAATTAAAATATGTTCATTCTGGGACTTAAAACTCATGCCGTGATACCCTTTTAAAGAGACACACTAACACTAGACTAAACGTAACTTTTGAAAAATTATTTACAAATTTTTAAATTATATAAACTACTATTCTTCATCATCTTATCCAAATTTAAACTTTGGTGATTGTTTTAATTTAGTTTATGTTATTGTTTAAAATTTCTAATATTTTGAACAAGATATCGTAGTGAAAGAAAGGTAAAAGACCTCCTAACATTTTTGAACAAAATATCACAAATATATAACATTAACTTTGGAAAATAAAAGATTTTCACTTAAGTTTAAATTTTTAAATAAATTATATAAGAAAATTTTAATAAATAGCTTCAAAGTTTTAAGTATATTTAATATCATATAATTATAAACATTTTATTGTTTATGTTTTAGTAAAATATAATTTTATCAGAGACAATTATCACAAAATTTTTAAATTGGATAAGATTAAGAAGAATTGTAGTTTATATAATTTTAAATTTGTAATAATTTTTTAAATTTTATTTTAGTTTAGTTGTTAGTGTACCCTTTAAAAGGATATTACGACATGAATTTGAATCCTGGAATAAATAAATATGTATCAAAACGACGTCTTCTTATCTTGTTTAGAGTTATATGTTAGAGTCAATGTAGATTTTTATGCATATTTTAAGAAGTTCGGATAATTTTTTCAATTAAAATTAAGTTGAGGTCGTATTTCGCACTGACAATTTGTTCGGGTCGTATTTGGCACGACTGAAATTGTTGGGATCGAAATTGACACTTTTCCTCGTATATCAAAACAACGTCGTTTTATCTTGTTAACGGTTGACTAACTTCTGTTAGAGTCAGTATATATTTATGTATGTTTTAAGAAGTTCAGGTACTTTTTTTGAATTAAAGTTTAGTTGAATTCGTATTTGGCACCGTTCATTTGTACGGTTTGTATTTGGCACGACTAGAATTGTTGACGTCGAAATTGACATTTTCCATATATATTTACAACAAGATGAAGACCTTGTCTTTTGTTAATTTAATATATCTGTAAATACAAAAATAATAAAAATTTTAAGGAAATCAACATAAAATCACAAAAAAAATCATTAGATTTGCTGAGGAGGATGTCGTGGCACGAAGCAAATAGAACATCAAATTTGTATGATGTATAAAATTCTTAAGTTTGCAAAAATATTTGTAAGGTGGATAGTTCTTAATATCATGATACACCTTATGGTGGATGTACACATTATAGTGGATGTGGATGTGGATGGTCTTGAAAGACTTGAGTGGGGGAACATAGATCATATGAACTAAAACTCAAAGTAGATGTGGATGTGGATGGTCTTGAAAGACTTGAGTGGGGAACATAGATCATATGAACTAAAACTCAAAGTAGAAGACTATCTCCTTTACTTATAGAAGTTAAGCTTTTATATGGGCTATGCATAGTATGCTTCAACATTCAATATGCATAACTTTAAAATAGAGTGTTGGGAGCTAACAACAATGATTCATGGCCCAGAAGGATGGCAAAAATTCTCTAAGGAACTAAAAAAATAGCTAGGCCAAAAGAAGGTATTCCGAGCTCGATCGTATTTGTTCGCTAGCGAACAACTCAGTTGCAAACTCATTAGTAGAAATGTCTTGATCATTTCATAGGAAATTATGTTAATTGGTTGTTATATTCCTGTTGGTTATCCAAATACTTTAGGTTTGAATAATGTAATAACTTTTTGATGTAAAAAACATAAAATAGCTAACAAACAAAATAAACTAAATAATTTACAAAAGCTCATTCGGTTATTGAAGGGTATGAAATGAAGAAACATTATCAGTGAAGAACTTGTTGAACTGATAAGTATCAACGTTCAATATGCATAGTTCATTTGACAATGAGAGGCAATGAGTTCATTTGGTGGAAAATCAAGAAGCCTCTCTTATCCCAAAAAAACTTGATATGATCCTTATTAATGATCAATGGCAGCTTCAGTTCCCCAATGATTATGCTCACTTTGGAAATCAAGATTTTTCTGATCACGGTCTAAGCTGTATACTTTTGGTGAAAGGCCTAAAGCAAAAAAGCATTTCATGGTCTCACCCTTCCTGTTCCTTCATCCCGAGTTCCTTCCAAGGGTCACCATAGTCTTGCAGAAAGTGGCAGTCTATGGCTTTGCAATGTGTTCTCTCCCTAGGAAGCTTAAACTCTTGAAGACAGAGATAAAGTATATAAACAAAGAGCACTTATCAGACTTGGAGAATCATGTCAAAGAAACTCACTCTATGACGATAATGGCACTTGCTGCTCAAGGGAAAGAAGCCCTACGACAATTGTTAACTGATATAACTTGGTTTTTTACCATTTTACCATGGTATATATCCTTTTTAGAGTCGATTAATGTTTTAGGAGTCTTTTTGGAGTGTTTTTCAGGTTAAGGTATAATTTGGGAAACATTGAAGATTCTGAAGCTATTTGAGATGCATAACTATGCAAATTCGTCAGAAGTTTAGCAACGGATGGAGGACTCACCAGGATCTGGTGAAGCTCATATTTTGACATACATATGTAATTGAGTTAGCTTCCAATGCCACCGGTTTGAGGTCGATCTGACAATTGGATCAAAAGTTATGCTCATTTTACGGAAGACTGGTCTGTCTGACACGCGAGAAGAAGCTATCTAGATTATAGCATAGTGCCAACCGACACCACCTGGATGTCGACCGAAACTCCTCCTGATCGTTTCTTGGAAAAATTTTATCAGCTTCCAAGATTTGCAGTTTGACCCAAAATTTTTGCTTATTTACAAAAAGTCCATAATGTGTTTTAACCTATATTATATATTGTTAAGCCATTGTTGTCGGCTAAGCTTTCTTTTATATTTGGAGAGATAAATTAGAACTCTTTCAGAGTTGATCTTGAACTCTTCTTGTTAATTATTTATGCATTTTATTAGACTATGATTTTTTTTTACTTTCATGTCTGAGTAATTCTCTTGTTTAAATTGGGATTTCATATGCTCAATGTCAAAATAATTAATCCATTAGGATTGCTAGGGTTATCTTTAGTATTCTACACCAGGGTTGTTTATCACACTAGCTTATAGAGTAAGTAACTAGAATCTAAAACCATAGGATCATTATGAAACACGAGAGTGTAATAATCTAATCATGTTGAACTAAATACCTATTCACAGCGAGAGTTGGTCTAGGATTTAGTTGAACAATATCTAATATTGTTTATTGCTTCTTTGATTCATCGAATACGTAACAAGATTTGGTTTTTGATTAGATTTAGGCATATGATAACTTATCGCGACGAGATTTGGATAGCTTACTTTGGTAGCTAAAACCACAATCATAAAATTTAATTAGTTTAAAGTATGGATTAGGGAAACGGTGGGAAAAGTCTCTGTGAGGAGATCCTTAAGATAGTTTGCACAAACTGAACTGAAATATATTAATAAGAGTGAATCCGAGAATACACTAAGAACAAATCACACAAGAATACAATAGAGAAAGAAAAATCTAGATCTCGACTAAGTTGATCTTCTCATGTGTGTGTGTGTGAAAACTTCTCTGCTCTCTATGTGGTATTGTCTTTGTCTTTTATGCTCCTCAGCTCGCTCCATATATCCCGCGTATCTAAGGCGCACGTGTTGTGCCTAACTCTGGAGATCTCGGCCTGTTTGATTACCATTTGACCACGTAATGACCGGGTTTATAGTCACCGTAGATCCAAAGCTCGCTACCTTGAGTTCGCGAGGTAGCCCTTTGAGCCGGAATAGCTGGGCTTTGCTTATGGATTCCTGACTCAATATGTTATGTGTTGATCCTTTTCTAGGCCGGATTTATGTTATAATTGGCATGGTTGTGTTTATTGTTCTAGCAGGGTATAAATATCTTAAACAATTAACTATCAATTAATCCTTAATCCTTAATCCTAATACAAAACAATACTCTTACCAAGAGAGATCAAGTGTAGTACTTAGGGATCAAATCCACAGAGAACAATGTCACACATAGATTTCTTATTCATAAGGTTTAAGCTATATGATTATATATATATTGGTAACAAGTAATCAGTCTAAGGAAATTTCCTTATTACAGAGTGTAAATGCAATATGAAAATAAGCTAATAATATAAATATGGAAAAATCTAATAATGTAAATATGCTAATAATGTAAATATGGAAATATGCTACTAAACTAACTAGATGTAAATGTAAATATGCTAGATCTAGGAGTTTAGGCAAGTAGATTATAGAAGATAGAAGCTAAGGGTATTAACCATAAAACTCGATATCTAATGTAAAAAACGACCAACTCTCACTGCGAGTCTCATCTATTGACTAAGTCTAATGTCTCAGCTCTCGCTTGTTGACACGGAATGACCGTCGATCGATGGCAATGATCCTGCATCAATCGATGGTTTCTTGAGTGAAGCATTATGACCTTATTCGATAAGTTCACTAGATTAACTAAATCAACTCTCGTTTGTTTCTAGCAACCTAGATCAACGGTAATTCCGGTAGTAGACCATGCTCTCGCTTGCACCTAACTATCTTATTATCAGTGTTCTAGTTAGATACTCAAACACAAGCAATAAACACAATTTTATTGATAAATCTAATAATAACCCTTACAATTCTATTCTTTGGCTAATCCATCAGTACCATTTATAAACCCTAAATCTAGTTGATAAATACTCACACATAATCAAAGTAAGAATAATAATCTGAATATAATGCATAGATAAAACACTGGGGTTCTAATACAAATCTCCCTAAGGAGTTATGAATCTTATCCCTAAATAGAATACTAAAGAACCTACCACCGTACGTCTCCGTACGTATGCCTCTGTCTCTATATGTGTGCTCATACATAAAGTACAAATATAAAACCCTATAATCTAGGTCAAAACTCGTCCATGGGTAAACTTGTAATCTTGTGTCTTGTCTCTAACTTGGGCTTGAAATCGGCTGTCTGTGAATTGGTTATCGATCGATGGCAAGTAGTAAGCATCGATCGATCTCGGTCATGTAACATCGGTCGATGTTAAGATAGTGCCATTGATCGACATCAGTCTTGTACTTCGACTCTCTCAATGATCATCTATGGATTATTCTCCTTTAAATGTTCCAAAATCTCAAAGTATCTCCATATATCTCCAAAACGTACATGGAACTGTAAAGACTTAAAACATAACCTAGACACACAAAATAGACCCCTAAATATATTCCACAACGTGGCCTAAAACTGGTAATAAATAGGCTATATCAACTCTCCCAGACCTACCTTTTGCTTGTCCTCAAGTAAATAAGCCTTTGAAAGAGGTTTTGAAAAACGAAGACTTACATAAACTTTTAAGTATAAATGTCACCCTAATTTTTTGCAACTACATCCTATCAAGTCAATCACAAAGTAACTTTATATACCATATCCTAGTATAGCAACCAAATCTATTCTACCAACAACTTAGCGAATACTAGTCTGACTCACCCCTCTACTGATTTCATTTCTTTGCATAAAATAAAGGTGCAGGCTTTACCCTGGGAGTATCGATCAAAGGACATATGAGCTCTTACCCCTGCAAGTATATGAGCACACATGTTGTCTTATATGATCCTTTTTTTCTCTCTCTTCTCACTTCTCTCAGTCAATGTCTCCCTTCTTTTGAGGGTATCATTTTATTTTTTTAATTGACTGAGATGTTTGGATAGGCTTCCATGAATCAAGCACTAATGGTGTTTGTCACCAGATCCTGTTCACTTCTTTTTGACCTTTTATCTCTTTCTATGATCATATGAATCAAGTTTTAATGGTTGTAACCACCAAATCCTATTCAACTCTTTTTTAATCTGAAGGGGAGAAAGAGTGAAATCAGAAGCACACAGACTTTTACCTTCCAGACTTGCAGAAGGAATCCGATCCAGTGTATACCAAATCCCATAGCAAGAAAATAATGTCAGGATTAGTGTTGGAAATCAGCTTCGGTTCTTTCAAACTTTCTTAGCAAGTGTTATATATTGGCAGGATGATCCACTTTGGTATCTCTAGTAATCTCTGCAAACAACTTTCTTAGAATGGTGCTAAAGTTTGGTTAGTAAATAATAAATCTTGATCATAGTCCTCTTCTTGACTCGATAAAAATATTTGAAAAACTTATATATAGATAGTAAATAAAACTCAAAAAAAAAAATAGCGGTAGCGAACCTCTGCCTCGGATTGGTTAGGAAAAAATAAATCATAAGTAAATAGCTTAAGTATAGAACTCAATACCTCTCTCTGTAAAAGAGTGTCGATCGATGATAGGCGGGTTTGGTCGATCGATGGTCGCGATCCAGTGTTGATCGATGGTGCTCTATGGTGTCGATCGATGGTAGTATAAGTAGTATGTAGAAATAAAATAAAAATCGAAATAAATAGTAGTATAAGTAAAAACTTACTAAACAGTGAGTTTCCTCCCACTAAGCGTTTGGTTATAGACTTAAGCTCGACATTTTGAACTTCTGACTAGAATGGAGGTGGATCAACAATTGGAAAACAAGTGTCTACATCTTCTTTGCTCTTTTGAAACCATGTACCAATGAAGCTTCTCATTGCTTCATCTCCTCTAGCTTTCTCGTTCTTTATGAACTCCTTAGTAACCTCCACTGAATGCATTCTCCTTTGTAGATTCTCAATATTACTTTGTAGCATTCTAAGTCTGGCAACTATATCTCTGATATATCCTCCAATTTCTGAGAAATATCTTCCTTCATTAGGCTCTGAGAAAAAGCAATCTTGTTGAACCTATCTTCCAATTGATTTTCTGTTGTGGTTTTTTGTGTGTCGAATCAGTATCGATCGATGGCTTGTTGCTGCTGTCGATCGATGTCACTATGTCTGGTCCACTCGCATACTATCTTTGAACAATATCCAAATCTTTCTGCATCTTATCCATGCGTGTACTCAGACCGGTGAGACACTTGTCTATAGGATAGTAGACATCATCAAGCCTCCTGTTGAAATCTTCTAATGACATCTCTTTGAGCGTTGTAGATCTCATTCACAAGATCCCCAATCTCTACTCTGCTATATGTTTCTTGCTTCTTCTTGGACATAGCGATCTTTGCTGCATGTTCAGGTAAACATATGTAGCTGTACTCAAACATATTAGCTCTCTCTAGAACTGCTCTGATATCTTCCTCTTGCACATTCACAAATTGTTCGTCTATAGTGCGTGCATTACCATTCTCATCTCTGTATATGTCATACTCATTTTTCTTTTCCCCAAAAGAAAATTATTCTACCATCAGTATCAAAAGCTCTTTTCCATACCTACCGACAGTCTATCAGTAGGGGCTTTATCCAACTGACCGGTCCAAAAGTTTCTGAAGTAAAGGGGTTAGATGTTCAAACTCGTGGACTTCTTGGAATGGTGGTATCGATCGATGGATTCTTCTTGTTTGTCGATCGATGTTTGGTATTGGATAGGTTCGTGCTTGTGCTCCTGATGTCGATCGATGGCGGTACCTGCGCATCGATCTATGGTTGTTGATGTTGTCCAAATAAACTTTCTGATCCGTTAGCCATAACAAAGGCATCATACTACATCTTCCTTAGGTAGATTGAGAATTCTCCCGTAAAGATCTCGTGCACGTCCCTCTGTATCTCTGAAAATTTCAAACTCGTCTGGTCTGAGATAACCATCTTTTGTATCTCCCACTCCAAGTAATTGTGCTGGTCTTTGTTTGATGTCGTTTGATGGACAAGATATTTGAGATTGATGCTGGATTGCCTACTCGTGCATTCATTACCCAGCCAGCTTCTTCCAGGGCCAGGTTGAGAGATTCAATAAGCTATTCCTCTCTGTAAGCTGCATCATGCTCTTCATAATCTACACAGTAACCTTTGTAAACTGGATTGGTGTCGATCGATGGTGTATGTGGACCGTCGATCGATGTTCGATAATTAGGCTGGTGAACGAAAAGGTTTCCAGCTCTGTTAGCCATTGCAAGTGTATCTACCACATCTTCCTTCGTGATATGTAGAATTCTGCCATCCTGGCTCTTGCATAACCATCTGGATCTCACATAATATCAAACTCATATGGTTGTAAATAACCATATTCCCTTTCGCGTTCTATAGTTGAATCTCGTTCGGTTTCTGCTTCATTCTCAGTATCGATCGACGATGTATGGTGTCCGTCGATCGATGTCGATTTCCCTAGTTGATGGGAACATGGATAACTCCAGCCTCTTCCATAGAAACCCCTCGGTATTCAATCGTTTCTTCGTCTCTATAATCTTCGTCGTACTTAGGGTAAGCTGTATTGTAACTGAAATCGCCATGGTGGGTGTGGGCTTGTTCGGAAGTTTGAGTGTTGATCGATGCGATAGGGTGGGTGTCTATCGATTTGTTGAACTATATGGCTGTCGATCGTTGGGGTTGGGTTGGGTGTCGATCGAAGCTTCTTCTTCCGATTCCTCACCGAACTCGTAATTGCAGAAACATGTGGCCACAAGCTCTGCATCATTGCACAATTTGATCAGGGTAGCCTTGTTCTTATTTTTGACAGGTTCATAAAAAATATTTTGATCAATTAGAGATATATACAACATGTTTGACTTCATATCGCATATAGATCCCATGGTAGCCATGAAATCTCTTCCAAGTAACAAACATGAGTTCCAATTGATATGTATGTCCATCACATGGAAATCTATCATGACTACGACGTCCCTGAATTTGCAGTGGGACATCTCTGCAAATCCCCCCTGAATCGACTCTAGAGCAATCCACAAAAATGAAAGAATCGCTGGAAGGCTTTCATTCTCAGGTTCAACTTCTCTGCCATAGCTCTGGGTACGATGCTCACTAATGATCCAGTGTCACAAAGGACGTTGGGAAACTTGTGGTCTTTGATCAGACATGGTACCACAAACTTTCCAGGATCACTTTTCTTCTTCAAAATAGTTCTTGGCTTTTTTCTAGGATGACTCTCGTAGCCTCAACCACCATAGGCTCTGATGCATCCATCTTCTACTCTGGAGGTGTCTTATTTGTGACCCTTTGTTGATGAACTCGTTTTGTCACTGGGTACCATCGATCGATTGCACAATCTCTACGTGGAAGACGCATGAAGCTATTCCCGATTATGTTAAGTCAACAGGAACAGTATATCGATTCTTAGTAACTTGTGTCGATCGATACTTGTGTGGGCTGCCTAACGAACCCGGTTTTCCGATACATAACTCTTTCTCTAAGGCCTTTCTCTCTTGACTTCTACCCAAAAATCATCATCAATCACAGCACTGACGTGATGTTTAAGTCCGACTTCTTCCTTGTCTCTAACCATAGCCTCGTATTCGTAAAGGACTTCACTCACCTGAGTCACTTGACTTTCCATTTTCTCCACACGGGTGTCGAGATCTTTGATTTTTGTATTTATAGGAGGTACAGGAAATCTAACTTCTTGTTGAAGTCCACAGTCATCCTCTGTTGTCACTCCAATACTTTGTCAAACATAAATTTGACCCATGTTCTTCTGATTGGTCTCAAAATATCATGGCTTTAGCAGCTTGGGCTTTAGCTTCAGGTTGAGCTATTGCAGTGTATGCTTCTACTTATGTATCAGGGATCACAGCCCCCTGATTGTCTATCTTTTGACCTGCTGCATTACGCAGATGACCGTTGAGGTCATGCCAAGTCTCCATTCTCATTTTGAACCACAATTATAGGCGCAACCATCTGAACTCGTCTGCTGTCGTCGAGCGATGTAGGTGAGATGTTGTCGATCAATGCTAAGTGATCAATATCGTTCGATGCTAGAGTTCTGATTGCGGTCAATGCTATCTGTAAAGAAGTGTCAGTCGACGCTGAATGTATGCCTTCGATCGATGCTTGTCTTCTTTCTTTTGGATTATACGTTTGAGTTTCTGCGGGTCTGAGAATAGTAATTCTTGTCATTTATGCTCGCTGGTACTCTTTTGCATTAACCTCAAAGAAAAGGAAAAGAAAAATCAATAACTTGAAAATAATAACCTAAGACTAATCCCTAGAAATTAAATTTAATGGTGATCAAATTTGCAACAGCGCCAAATTTGACATGGTTGTGTTTACTGTTCTAAGCTGAGTATAAATATCCTAACAATTAACTATCAAATTAACCCTTAATCCTAACACAACAATACTCTTGCCAAGAGAGATCATGTGTAGTACTTAGAGATCAAATCCAGAGAGAACAATGACCACAATAGATTTCTTATTCCTAAGGTTAAGCTAGGTGATTATATATATATATATATATATTGTAACATATAATCAGTCTAAGGAAATGTCCTTATTTGAGAGTGTAGATGCAATATGGAAATATGATAATAATGTAAATATGAAAACTTCTAACAATGTAAATATGGAAATATGTTACGAAACTAAACTAGATGTAAATGTAAATATGCTAGATCTAGGATTTTAGTCAAGTTGATAATAGAGGATAGAAGCTAAGGGTATTAACCAAGAACTCGATATCTAATGTAAAAGACGACCAAACTCTCGTTGCGAGTCTAATTTATTGACCAAGTCCAATGTCTCAGCCCGCGCTTGTTGACACAGAATGACCGTTGCTCGATGGCAATGATCCTGCGTCGATCAATGGTTTCTTGAGTGAAAGCATTAATGACGCTTATTCGATAAGTTCACTAGATTAACTAAATCAACTCTCGTTTTATTTCTAGCAACCTAGATCAACAGTAATTCCGATAGTAGACCATGCTCTCGCTTGCGCCTAACTATCTATTATCAATGTTCTAGTTTAGATACTCTAAAACACAAGCAATAAACACATTTTATTGATAGATCTAATAATACCCTAACAATTCTATTCTTTGCTAATCTATCAGTAAAATTAATAAACCCTAAATCTAGTTGATAAATACTCACACATAATCAAAAGTAAGAATAATAATCTGAATATAATGCATAGATAAAACACTGGGGTTCCAATACAAATCTCCCTAAGAGTTTATGATCTTCTCCCTAAATAGAATACTAAAGAACCTAGCACCGTATGTCTCCGTACGTATGCCTCTGTCTCTATATGTTTGCTCATACATAAGTACAAATATAAAACCCTAAAATCTAGGTCAAAACTCGTCCATGGGTAAACTGTAATCTTGTGTCTTGTCTCTAACTTGGGCTTGAAATCGGCTGTCCGGCGAATTGATTATCGACGATGGCAAGTAGTAAGCATCGATCGATCTCGGTCATGTAACATCGGTCGATGTTAAGATAGTGCCGTCGATCGACGATATTCTTGTACTTTGACTCTCTCAATGATCAGCTATGGATTTATTCTCCTCTAAATGCTCCAAAAGCTCTAAGTATCTCCATATATCTTCAAAACTTACTTTGACCTCTAAATAACTTAAAATATAGACTAGATACACATAATAGACCCTAATAAAATCCATAACATGACCTAAAACTGGTAATAAATAGGCTATATCATAAATCATGCTTCAACAGTTTGCCCAACCCATTAGACGACACGTGGTTGACTCTAATGAGAGGAGACAATAAAGGTGTTGCTTCTTTCTTTACCATCGGATGAGTAATGATTACTCGTGGATCAAATGGTTTAGGGTCAATGGGTTTCTCCGAGGTTGATCCGCATAAACGTCATTTACCGCGAAGATCTTTGATTTGAAAAATTTGAATCGTTGTGATATCGATTGTTTGAGATGGAGCGAATCTCGCACGCATTTGGATTTTGATGTTCCTCTTTCATAAAGAAGGAGAACTTATCTCTTTCATGATGGTTACAAATGTGACTCTTCACATCAGTTAGTTCACGAAAAAGGTATGACCCTTGTTCTTATTTAAAAGACTCTCTTCGTAGGCAATTCTATTAGTTTTTTTCCTTCGTTGATATTTTTTTATTGCTGCCTTCTTGTATCTATGTATTCTTTGTTTTGAAAAGTTATGTCGTCGGAGAGAAGGGTGTTGGTCCGCATCCCAAGTCACTTATGACCGAAGGGGATGTGGTCTTGTTTCTTCAGAGGCATAAAGTCTCGTCGGAGATAAGGCTGACTCTTCCAAGCGAGATGGATTCTCCAGAGACAATCAAACCGGGGGTTTTTTGTGCCCACATGACGTATTTTGACGCTTGTGGGCTATCCTTTCCAATTCTCAGTACATCTTGGAGGTTTTGGCTCAACTTGGTTTTGCCTCCCTCGGATGTCACCTAGCTTTGTCTGAATAGCGATCGGGCTTGCTGTGAGGATGAGGGAAGAATGGATCCTTGTAAGCGCTAAGGATCTCCTAGTATTTGAATTAAGCCGAAGATACGCAGGACCTTTTCTCTTAAACCTCGAGATTTTTTTTTATATTGGCGGCTCTGTTTATGTTTTGGCGGCAAGCGCGACAGTTTCTTCTTCTAAGAAATATAAATTCGAAGCTCGATGAAGCGCATCTTTGAGAGGAATTGATGTCAAACTGTGAGCTCTTCTTTGAATCTCGAGATGAACCAAACTCCCCTTTTCAGCTCCGTTAGGGCTGTATTATCGTTGGGGTTTGCGATTCAAGATCTTACTTCCTTAAACCTATTAATATAGGATCAGAGTGTTTCATTAGGCTCTTGAGTTATCGCGAAGAGGGCTCCTTCTGAAATTTTATCCTCGATGAACAATGAGTAGTGTTTGAAAAAACGTGGTTGCCAGATGGGTGATATTGTATATGGAATTTCCTTTTAGTCTGGCAAACCATTCGAGTGCGGGTCCTGAATTTTTTTCTACGGAAATTCTACAGTATCCTTCTTCTTTTCCTCGTCGTTTAAGTGTGCTCTAGCGATCCGGAGCCTTTAAGCGTGTATGTGGGCTTTAGGGTCCGATTTTCCAGAAAATTAGGGGAAATTTTTTTTGGTATCTCGGAGTTGTGCGTTCTCTATACGATTGGTGAACGGGGTCCATCGTGTTTCTTCGATTATATGATTTATGTTTTCTGAGGCACTAGTCACCATGTGGACTCTAGAATTAAACCTCATCAGTTAGCTATATCTTGATTCAAAATATGAGCTCAATTGCAATGTGGGAATGTCTTCTTCCATAGCTGAAATTCTAATGCATCTGCACATATATGCACCTCAAAAGTCAAGAATCTCCAAAGTTCTCCACAACGTACATGAACCTGAAAACACTCTAAACTCCAAACACATATAATAGACTCTGAAAGGACTTATATCATGGCCTAAAAGTGGTAAAAACCATGATATATCACTAAGGTAGAGAGATCTCTTCTATATCTCTTTGTTTGTAATGGCTATGGAGATTTATTCCAACCTTCTAAATTCACGCTTCGACTTGGGAAGGATTGGTTACTATTCTCCCGGAAGAAATGTAGTGGTTACACTCATTGCCTTTTCGACGATATTATCATTCTTTTGATGGAAAAGGGTACATCACTTTAGTGGCAATGTCGATTCTCTTGATGATTTTAAGGATATATCAGGATAGAAAATGAATAAAGACAAAACATATCTCTTTATTTGCGGGAGTGAACCCTGAGGAAAACAATGCTCTATAATTGTTTTGTTTCCGAAGGGGTTCCCACCCTATCCATTATCTTGGTCTCCCTCTCATGCATAGAACGCTGAAGCTCAAGATTGGAGTGTTTGGTCATGTAAATTACAAAAGGCGCGGGTTGTGTTACTTATGGTTAATAAAGCGAATGGAAACCGTTAGTAGAAGAGAACAACCAAGATTCTAGGAGGTTTGGCTAGGTGGCAAACAATAAGATTTGGGGAGATTTATGTCTATCAAAATATATACTAGTTAGTCTGAGTATATATAAGGGATCCAGTATTTCGAATAGGTTACACTTTTGGGGATTAAAAATGAGTTCTAGAGTGTGTTTAGTGAGAAGATTTGGGAAGGTTGTTGAGAACTTGGTGAGAAGATTTGGGAAAATTGTTTAAGTGATTCTTAATATACAAGTTACTTTTTCTTGGTATTTATATGTTCTTTATGGTATTGGTATCCATCAGAACTTTCATTGGTATCAGAGCAGGTCACCTCTGTAGAATGGCGAGTCTACTTACATGTTGAGATCATGCGGAAATCGTGCAAATCATGAAAGAACTTTTAGCATTACAAAACTAGCAATGCTGGACTAAGGGAACTTTGGACAGTGGAAAGCAAGGATGCATCACATCATCAGAATGCGTAGATGAGGATGCTTTGACCGATGTAGAGAAACAATAGACTTCTCCTACCATGGTTATGGAAAAGAAGACTGTAGCTCATAAACCTAAGGAAAGATGGATTAACTCTGATAAAGCTGCCTCAAAATTTAATTCCAAAGCTCTCACCACCATCTTTTCTGTTGTTGAACTTGATCAGTTTAAGATTATACAAGGATGTGAATCTGCAAAGGAGGCTTTGAATACTCTTATCAATCACTTCAAAGGTAATACGAATGTGAGACGGACAAGAATATATCACTTTGCTTGAGATTTGAAACCTGCGCATGGAAGATGAAAAGTCTATTGGAAGCTTCATTTACAAGATTAGCTTGATCGCAAACGAGGTCTCAATTCTCGGAATGAAGTATAATGAGAAGAAGCTCGTTAAAAAGTTGTTACGGTGCTTGACCTCTAGATTTGAGGCTTATAAAGCAGTTCTCAAGATTTCTGTAAAATATTGACGAGATGAAGTTCAGTCAACTGGCTGGTATTCTGAAAATTTATGATCTTGAACGTGTTGAAGAAGTTCCTAAAAGACAGAAAGGGATATCGTTTGCTGCTGAGGCAAAAAAAGAAGATCGGGTGAATGCATTAAAAGAAAATATGAGCCTTATAGCTATGAACTTCAACAAGATGATCAAGAGAGTTGAGAAATGTTAGACCCGAACACATAATCGTAGCCAAGAACAGAGACTCTGAGTGAACATCTAATCAGCACACAAGAACGACTCAGGAAGAGGCAATTGTAAGAAAAGAGCTGCAATGCCACGAATGTGAAGGGTATGGACACTTCGAAATGAGTATCCATTAGATAAAAGGAAGAGCTGAAAGTGTATCGAGTGTAAGTGGGTTTAGTCACAGGAGTGAATGGCCTTACAATCTGAAGAAGGAAAATTCTCTTATATGCTTCAGTGACACCAGATCGGAAAGTTACAATGAGAATGAAGAACGAATGTTGATTTTTGTCGCTATGGTTGGTCAAGATAATTCACATGAAACACTCATAAGTTATATTCGAACTCAGATTCAGATCTTGATCAGGAGAAGATATTTCAGATCCCAGGTGGAATATCAAAGTTTGTTTGACAAATTTACTGAGCTTAGTCCTAGAGAATCCGCAGTTAATCAAAGACAAAGCAATATTAAAGGCACAAGTTAACATCTTGGAGTTGGAAAAAACTGACAACAATGTCAAAACAGATGCTGGTACGTCTAAGAATGATAAGAAAGTTGATCTAAAGGTGCTTTAAAACATATGCTGAGCAGGCTTATAGTTCAAGAGTTTGGAAAAAACATATGATCAGACTAGGCAACTGCTGAATGAAGAACTTGAAAAAAAGTTAGTTATTGAAAAGGGAGCTTAGTTAGAACTACAAAAAGTTGAGAATGCTTAACACTGGCTCTGCTATTCTAGATCACATTCTGTCACTTGGGAAAAAATCCAAAGATCGCCTTGGGTCTAATTTATCAAGGAACAAGCTCTCAAACTGCTAACCTCACTAAATGTATCAATTCGTTAAGAGTGGAACTCAAGCCAATCCTCTTGAACAAAAACGTGACCTTCAACATAGCACTGCATCTGTAACACAAGGGCATAAACCGGTCATAACTAGAAGAAATGGGTGTCTCTTCTATGGGAAACCAGACACAGGTTGCTTACTGCAACTTTCGGAGAAGCCAGTATCAGCGAGCTTGGAGGTTGAATAGATGCTTTATTGAACCAAGTAAGATTGGTCATGTGTGGATTTCTAAAACTGATCTCTATACCACATTCATAAAAAATTCCAACCTCAGCTAAAACTTGTTGAGGAACTTGTTGAATCTCTAACAGTGACTCAGAGACCTTGTAAAGATATTATATGCAAGCGTTCCTACAAGATGATTTCTGTCAAACAACAAAAAAGGTGTTGCATACGGAAATGACTGTGTCATGCATCAATGAAGATAAGTCTTCTGGAATTCTTATGTGTAATATGGATTGCATACGCAACAACTCAACCAATATTGTGGGAAATGTAGCTTATACCATGACTGAAAACAATAGTTAGAAAAAGATCTCTTGGTACTTTGACAGTGGTTGTCCAAGGCACATGACTGGAAATTGTGAGTGCCTTGAAAAAGTTGAAGATATCAAATGAGGTAAAGTTACTTTTGGAGATGGAGGACAAGGGAAGATATGTGGAGTTAGGATCATGGAGAGAGCCGAATTACCACGTTTTGTTAATGTTTACCTTGTTGATGGTCTCAAGGCTAATCTCATAAGTGTTACTCACTTTGTGATGAAGTCCTGCAAGTTATCTTTATAAGCAAGGAATGTCAAGTTGTTGATTCTAAAAGAACCTGATTTTGTGTGGGTTTCACTCATACAATAATTGTTATATGTGGAAGCCGACCAACCAATACATGTCATCAAAAGATTCACAGATTGATTTGTGGCATAAGAAGCTTGGGGACATGAATACCATGGATGATCGATACTGGTTCGCGCTGTATAGAGGAGTGCATGACCTTGAGGATCAGTCTTATACCGTGTGAGGGGATTTCTTTCAAGGTAAACAAATCAAATTTCAACAAAAATAAGTAACTCAGATTAACTCTAAGTGTATTCTTTAACTCATTCACATGGACCTTATGGATCCTATCTCACCTAAAATTGTTGCTGGAGAACGATATATTTTTGTGTTAGTTGATGAGTTTTCCAGGTTTACATGGGTCAAATTCTTAAGGAACAAATCAGATGCAATTGATAGCTTTCAAATTTTGGTACTTAAACTCAAGCAAGAGAAATGAGGAATAGTGCAGATAAGAAATAATCATAGAGGTGAATTTCAAAATGAGCAATTTGGTCAATTCTGTCAAAACCAAAGAATCTAGCATCAGTATGCCGCTCCACGAACTCCTCAACATAATGGGGTTGTAGAAGAGAAAAACATAACTCTGCAGGAAATGGCAAGACCTATGCTAGCGGGAAACAATGTTCCATTTGGATTATGGGCTGAAGCAATCAATACATCATGCTACATCATCAACAAAGTTTATGTAAAACCTAAAACTAAGACAACTCCCTCGCAGATCTACAAGGGAAAGAATCCAAACCTCAATTAATGTCATGTATTCAGGTGATTATGCTACATTATCAATGACAAAGATCACTTGAGAAAGTTTGATGTCAAAAGTGACGTAAGGAAGTTTCTTGGATACTCAACAAACATCAGTGCTTACCAATTGTACAATTCGAGAACGAAGCTGATTGATGAAAAATTAAATGTAGTGTTTGGTGATCAAGTTTGCTTTTATCAGGAAGGTGTAGCACAAAAGAATGTGAGTGTCACACATCAAATCTCGCTCGAAGACAATGCTAACACAGATCACGATGAGACTGAAGATCAAATACAACCTGAACTAACCAGAGTTCAAAAAAATCACTCACCGAAAGATGTCATTGGAGGTGTGTTTGATGAGAGAATGACTCGAAAGAAGCAAATCTACTTCAAAGAGATGGTCAAGCTTGCTTGTTTTATCTTAGAAATGGTTAAGTTTGGATGTTCTCACAGATTGAACCAAGAAACATCCAAGAAGCATTGGAGGATGAGTTTTGGACAGACTCAATGCATGAAGAAAAGGAACAGTTTGTTCGACTCCAAGTATGAAATTTGGTTCCAAGACCTGACAATTTGAATGTGGTAGGGACTAAGTGGATATACAAGGATAAGATTGATGAAAATGTCAGCGTGATCAGGAAAAATCCAAGGCTTATGGGCCAGGGTTACTCACAAATTAAGGGAGTTGACTTGGATGAGACATTTACTCTATGGCCTCGCCTTGAGTCAATTTATTTTCTGTTTGGCATAGCGTGCAAGCTTTGAATCAAGTTATGTCAGATGGACGTCAAAAGTGATTTCCTTAATGGACTACTCCAGGAATAAGTATATGTAGCACAGCCAAAAGGGTTTGAAGATCCTCACTTTTCAGATCATGTGTACAATCTAAAAATGGCTCTCTATGGGCTGAAACAAGCTCCAAGAGTGTTGTACGAGAGACTGGCACGATTGTTAATCTTTGCTGGGTTCAAGAGAGGAGGAGTTGATAAACTCTATTTGTTCAAAATGTGGACAAGAACCTGTTGGTAGTCCAAATATCGATGATTTCATATTTGGTTGTACTTCTAAGCTCTTGGTTGATGAGTTTGTGAAAACAATGACAAAGGAGTTCGAGATGAGCATGGTTGGTGAAATGAGCTATTTTCTTGGCCTGCAAATCATATAAATGGAAGATGGGATTTCGTTTCTCAAAGCACTTTGCTAAGAATTTAGTGAAATGGTTCGGCATGCAAACGAGCAAGGCTGCTAGAACTCCAATGAGCACAACTAAAAAACTGTTTCGTGATGAAGGAGGTCAGAATGAGAAGCTGTATAGAGCCATGATCGGTAGTTTGCTTTATCTCACTGCAATCCGTCCAGATTTGTGTCTCAGTGTTGGGATATGTGCTCGTTATCAAGTTTCACCAAAGGAATCACATATGAAGGCAGTAAAGCGTGTAATCAAATATGCGAAATGTACACTGGATTTTGGTTTTCACTATAAATTTGAAACAAATGTAAACCTCGCAGGTTACTGCGATGCCGATTGGGATGAATGTGTAGATGATCGAAGAAGAAAATCAGGAGGATGTTTCTTTCTAGGAAACAACATGGTGTCATAGCACAATAAGAAAAAAAAGATGTGTGTCCTTGTATACAGCAAAGGCTGAATACATAGCTTTGAGAAGTTGCTGCACTCAACTTCTTTGGATGAGACAAATGCTTGTGGATTACATTATCAATTCCGACCCTTTGTTAGTTCATTGTAACATCTCAATGCAATAAACTTGTCTAAGAATCTTGTTCACCACTCTCAAACGAAGAGTGCTGATCTTAGACACCACTTTGTGAGAGAGTTGGTTAAGTTAAAACTTGTGGTCATTGAGCATGTCTACAAATATTAACTATTTGATACCACTAAGCCTTTAGATTTCAACTGCTTTTTCGGTCTCTGAAAAGCATTGAGAATTGCGGATCTCCAATTATAAGCTAAGCATGTCCGGAGGGGGAGGTAAGTCTAAGTAGAAGAAGTCACATATCAAGTCACTAGATCCTAAAACCCTGTATCAACATTTTATCTAGGGGAGAGTCTTAACTAAATATGAGTTGTCACATTCACACAATCCTATTAAGAAAGACACTCATCCTGGGTCAAGATGCAAACACATTTTAGATCTGAGTCTTGTTCACTGTTTGGATTTGATGAAGAAACACTAAACTTGCTGAGTGTAACATATGATCTCATGTGTGTGACACAACTGTCTTGGGGAATAAAGTTTGATCAAAGGCTTAGTGTGATATCTTTTTTTCCTGGATGAGGGTGCCACAAACTGGTATGTGACAGCTACTCGGCTGAGAAATAGCTACAGATTGGAGTTGACTCACTGATTTCAACACAAATATTTGTGATTTTGATGTGGGGCAAGTATACTTAATTTCTTTTTTTTTTCTTTTGGACATCCATAGGAAAGTGAACTGTAAATAGGTTTGGTTTTCGGTATGTAAATTCGTTTGGTTTGCAGTTAGACTAGCTTGGTTACTATCATGAGGGTACTCACCAAACTCGTTACAAATGTGTCCTTCTTAGAGTAGTATTATGGGTTTTGGTAGTCTTGCACACGTGGTTAATTAAAATGATAAAGGCCTCTTGGTTATTGATTATGAAGAGCTTAAAATTCCTATTTTGGGCATGAGCCTAGGTTATCCTGATACTAACGATTCCCTTGCTAGTGATTTTTAGGTTTTTTGTTACTTTGACCTCTAGAGAAGTTGTCTTCTCCCAAACTCCTCTCACGGCGACATGCATCAGCGAACACGATCACATAAATTCACCACGTCTCAACAACAAGATCAGTCTCTAAATCTTCTGAGTAATGATTCTGGTTCAAAGAAGACATAACGTTTCGAGACGGTTGAATCAAGTCGTAATGAAAACCCAAGCTTTCATGAGAAATCAAATGATGAAGCTAATATCTTTCTTCCAAAGGAATCACAATATGAAGCTAGTCGTCTGCAGTTTGCGGAAATGTTTCGAACTCAACCCGAGATATTTCAACCATCGATTACTCCTTACAGCTTTAAGTTCTTCATGGTGCCAGCTTATGAGAGGTATCTTAATTTTAAGAAAACAAATTATTATTCAGAAGTACTTGCCATTGGATGTCGAGAACATGCAGGATGTGAAAGAGGTGATTGTCAATACGGGTATGATATACACGGTCATTGACGCTGATCCGTTGGTACCCAACTTGATCTAGGAATTTCTGGTGAATCTTGGAGATGTTTAAGAAAGAAACGGAAGATGTGCAGTCTTTGTTCATGGTGACATGTATGAGCTCTTTCCGAGTTTAATTGACCTCATGTACGAGCTCTCTATTGGTAAATGGGACTATGACATGTACTCTGAGAATATTGATTCGGTTGTTTCCTTTCTCAGAAATGGCCGACATCAATGATGGGAAGGAATGTGCCGAAAATATCTCACAGCCACGAATCAGGTTCTTTACAAACTTTGCTGCTCAAATTAGATGCCCACCATGAACTAAAGAAGCATGAATCTCAATCGTATGAAGTTTCTTTACTCCCTCCACCACAAGAAGGGTGATGATTTGGAATAATTGTGTATGAACAACTCCTGGTGATGGCTAACAATGCGGATGATAGAGTAGAATTGGTTTTCCGGCACTTATTCAACAGATTCTCAATGCCCAACGTATCATTCCTAAACGAATAGGAGATGAAGAGGTCACATGACATCCTACTTTTGAAATAAAAGACATCAAGGCTGGTAGAGGAACGAGTGAAACTGAGCAGCCTCCAAATCTTGTGGATGACTTACAAAAAGTCATCGACTGCTTGCGCACTATTCAACTCAGGAGTCGAAGTAAGTCTAAGGTTCCTTTTATTTTTTTATGTTTCTGATCTCACATGTCCAAAGAATTTTTTTATTTGAATGTGCACTCAAGAAGGGGGAGAGTATGTCATACCAGAGCGTTCTGGTGAAAATGGTGATGATAGTCTTTGAAGACTAGGATATAGGACGTTCAAGTTTTCTTGTTTCTCCATATTTAATCATTTTGTTCCTTGGTCGGCTTTCTATGTTTGAACGATGGGTGATGTGTTTTGATTCGGCTTTTGTTGCTTCTAAATGAATTCATGTAGAAATTTTTGAATGAAATGCATTTTGATTTTCTGTTTTCTGGAGTTTGCCATGTGTTTCTTGTAAGACTTTTGGCAGTAGATAAAAGGAGGAGAATATAAGCTCAAGATTGAGCATTTGGGTCATGTGAGTTACACAAGGCGCATGTTGTGTTACTCATGGTTGATAAAGCGAATAGAAACTTTAGTCAAAGATAATAACAAAATTCTAGGAGGTTTGTCCAGGTGGCAAACAAGAAGATTTGAGAAGATCTATGTATATCGCAATATATAATAGTTAATGTGAGTATTTCGACTACATAACAACTTTTGGGGATTACGAACGAATTCAAGAGTGTGTTTAGAACTACATAAATTGTGGAGCACTTGGTGAGAAGATCTCGACTACTGTGCTTTGGTAAGATTAAGAATTGATTCGTCTCTAGTCAAGTGTGATGTTGAGTAAATCAGATTAAACAGATCTATGAAGATTGTTTAAGTGATTCTTAATATACAAGTTCCTTTTTCTTGGTATTCCATTGTTCTCTCTGGTATTGGTATCTATTAGAAAACTTTCAAAAGTTGCACAAGTCTGGAGTACTCTCTTCTTATGGAAAAAATCAGAGCCAAGTTCACAAGTTGGACAGTTCATTGTCTTTCTTTGCAAGGCATTTACAACTTGTTTCCTCTGTTATTAATAGCTTGCTGGATTTCTAGATGAGCGTGTTTTCCCTGCCTAAGTGCTGTAAGAAAACAATAGAAAAGATGCGTAACATATTTCTTTTGGAGAGAGGATGTCTTGAACGTGCACCAGTCAAAGTTTCTTAGAGAACCATTTGCTTGCTTAAGAAAGAAAGAGGTCTTGGTCTCCAATATATTGTGGTATGGGAAAAAAAACTCTGAATCTTAAGCTTATTTGGATGATATTCTTATTTTCGAATTCTTTATGGGTTGCTTGGGTTAAAGAACATAAGTTGAAAAGGAAAAAAATATGGTCTCTTTATCCGCATTTCTTTGATTCTTGGGTTTGGAAGTATCTCTTATCTCTCAGGCCGCTAGCAAGATGCGCTAATTCACTCAAACATTGTGATAGTCCGCAACAATAGTTTTTGGTAGACTCTTGTGTTGTCATAGACAACTAATGGATTTCATAGGCCGAGAATACACCATTGCTGCTCGATATCATGGATCGAAGTAATACATGAAGCTCTATTATCTCGTGATTAGCAAGTCCGTTGATAATTTGAGAACGCTACTGAGAAATCACCTATAAACTCATGATCTCTTTGAGCCGGATTTGTTCCTTTAGGGATCAAAAAACCTTCAGAATCATGACTTCACAACAACAAAAAAACACTTCGGAGTTCTTGAGACCGAAGGAGATGTTAAGGGACGGTTTAGCGGTTTGGTTTAAGAATGGTGTTCTAAAACATGCTTTCAATTTCTAGGGGGCAAACATTAATAGGCTGCCGGTAATTGTCAGGTTAGCTCAGTGGAGAATGAAAGTAAGACCTTTGTGCATCCTTTGCTCCACCATGACGAGACAAGGGATCATTAGTTCATTCAATGTATGTTTGCGGCTGAGATTTGGAATCTCCCTTTTCGTTTTCTGGGACACAACTCAAGCCACTACAGTCTTTGAATGATAATGATCTCACCCTTCGGCTTCTTGCACTACCAGTTCAGAAAAAAAAATTCTACGCAAATTAGCTTCTTAAGCGGTAATCTATCTCCTATGGACAGAGAAGATATGATGTTCAACCCATGCCTCCGAAAAGCGTTTTCAAGAAAATTGATAAGGTCATCAAAGACACTTTTTTAGCAAGGAGGTACAAGAAAGGATGCACCAATCTTTTGTCTTTTTGGTTTTCACATGGCTAACTGCTATATCTCTGATTGAAACAAACATTAGCTTCTCTGGTGTTTATTTCTTTGGGTCACATAATTTCTAGGCTAAACTAACTTTTGTAACCATTTTCGTTTGGTAATATAATTTACATTTTATCAAAAAAAAGTTAATAATTCTTATTACTATCAAAGGCTAAAACATTCAAATAAGAAAAACGAGTACGTATCAGAATGATATATGTATTTAAGTTAAAATATAGAGTGATGTGGCACAACTCGTGGCCATTCGTGGGAAGAAGAAGTAAAGTGAAGACTAGTTTGTTGCCTTAGGAACATCTCTATTATTACTCAATAATTTATTCTATTTTATTTAAAAAGGGAATGAGAAATAGAATAATGAGTAAAAGAAATAAAAAAATTATTCTATTTATAAATAATAATTTATTTTTTGCTCATCACTCTATTTTCTATTCTATTTTAAAATAAATTTTGGACTGGAGATGAAGATGTCCTACGAACATAGAAGATAAGGAGTATATAAGTAAAGAATGTTGTAATCATATGTCTTTTCTGATTTGTATGGTAACTGCAGACTCTATGAATCCCAATACAATCGTGATGTGATCGTTAAATATTTATGATACGGTCAAGAGATTGTGACCAGTATCTGAACTCACAAAGCTTTTCTTATTGAATCGGATTATTATTCAGTTTAGAGATCACATACAATCATGTTCATTTGGCAGTTTTCTATGTGATTCCTATTTTTATTCCATTTTGCCTCTGAAGAAGTTCTATGTGGTATAAAGGTTGTCAGAGGAGTAAATCTTTTTAAGATTTGTTATATAAATATTGAGACTATACTGAACTAACTTGAGTCTAAATTATGTTGACACAACCGCGACTTGTTTATCTTGAAGAAATGCGTGGAATGACTCTCCATTCCAAATATCTTTACAATGTTCATTATCTTATCGATGGTTCACTATGAGGATCCCTATGAAATGAGACATGAATGAAATCGAGCAACTACGAAGAAGTTCCGACAGAGATGTCATGTATATATAGGTTGCGAGAGGAAGGATGCAGCTTCTTGAATCAAACTTTGCTTCGTTATAAAAGAATTAAATGCTAAACAAAATTTAAGAAGAAAGGTTACAGAAATGAGCTAAAGCCGCCGCCAAGTGGTACTCTCGGCAGAAACACTGTTGATGCCTTCAAGCATGGACAATAGCTGAAGCCAATAGCCTGCCAAAAGAAAAAGAAACACACAGCAAGAGAATCAATTCACTGTTTTGTAGTTGCTACTAAAAATAAAGTAAAGTGAAGACTAGGTTGTTGGACTTAAGAACATCTCCATTACTACTCTATAATTTATTCTATTTTACTTAAAAATAGAATGAGAAATAGAATGAGAATAGAATAATGAGTAAAAAATAAAAGCATTGTTCTATTTATTGAGTAATATTTTATTTTTTTGTTCATCACTCTATTTCTCATTCTATTTTGAAATAAACTTTGGAGTGGGGATTGAGATGCCTGTTGGATCTAGACTTGGTCGGGTGAGTTTTACAAAGATCTAGTTCGATTTGTGGGTTTGCTTGTGAAGACGTTTTGTAACTTAAACTGATTTGTTCTTTTGATTCGATACTTAACAAAGGTCTCTTTGAGTTTACAATGTTTTTGTTCTTAGGTCTGGGAAAAAATTGCCCCCTTTATTGTTTCCTCTTCTCTATTTTATAACTCCTCTTGAGTCATGTTCGCCCTAGCTCGTGGTTCATCTCCAGATGGGCCGGGCTTTTTCGTGGGCCGACCAATAGCTCGACGCGGGCTACAATGGACCGGCTTAGACGGCTCGCGACTTCGAGCTCGCGTCGCACTGCGGGCATTTGGTTCGTACGACTAACTTTCTATCGGCTTGGGGCCAAGCCGTTATCCCTTTGCCTGCGACCGGGCTTACGGCTCTTCCTGATGCTCCAGTTTCCCGGGCCGACTTTTCACTCGATGGGCCTTGAGGAGGGATATGATCCATCTCCAACGTAAGCCCCCCCCAGTTCGTTCGAAGTGAACACGATCAAACTTCGGACGGATTCCTCGTATTTGGTTCGGAGGGTGATAAAGGAAACAAACATGAGTCGAGCAACTAGGACGCATGACTCGATGGACTTTTTGTCCGCAGCATCTATCTTGGCGCATCTCCGAAGAAGGCTCGCGAACTCATTCTGGCGAGGTGCAGTTTTGTCGTCAAGTCGTTTCGTCAAAACCGTTAGGGTTTTGTTTTATGGCGTACCCCGGTTCGACTCGAGAAGCGAAGCGACGCTTCTAGGCCCAGTACGCCATCTAGGGGAATCATTACGCGAATCCTAGGGTTCCCCCACCCTCGTTTTCCTATAAATAGAAGGGGTCGAACCTTTTTTCTCCATTCTCCTCCGCGACTTTAGGTACCTTCTTTCCCCCTTTCTTCTCTACTTTCTTTCTCTAGTTTCTCTCTCTACGTCCTTCAATTAATTCGTTCGTCATGAGAGCCAAACCCGATCGCAAGTTTTTCCGAAGCCGAAAAAGGGAAGGCGATCGCCTCTTCTCCAGCGATTGATTCAGGTATGCCGGTGAGCGCATCCACGATCGATGATCCTTCTCTGGCTCAGCAGGATGCGTTGAGAGATATGGGCGCTTGGATCTATCTCAGTGACTCTTGGTCGGCGGATGTGGAGAGATTGCATCGAGGCGACGACGACGGTCATCCGATGGGTGACGAGAGGGGTCTCAGCCATGGGCGGTGAGTTACCATCAACGACGAGCCCTCTGGGTTTTGCCAGACGACGAATCTCTTTACCTGATCAAGTGTCACGACATCGGGACTTGCAAATGTTTGCTCGCGCTGGATCCGAGCCTTATTCGCCATCGGCAGCAAAAAGGGCAAAACTGGGGAGATGTCTGTGGTACTTGGTCACAGTCGGGAGTGTGAAAGAGATCCTGAGGGCAAGCGGTGGCATGGGAGTTACATTTCTCATCCCGAGGGACGACCAACGACCGTGGACTCCTCTAATAGGATACCAGTGCGTGTACGCGTTGTTTCTTCCAAAAGACGTGAGGCTTGTGGTTTCTCATTCCCGAGGCTCGTGACCTCATACTGTTTTCGTCGGGAGTGGCGATTTCCCAAATGATCGTAGGACATGGCGCATTGCGGTCGCACTCATGGTGATAGCTGCGGAAATTGATGTGTCAATGAGCGTCACGGTTTTTGAGGAGATGACGATGACGAGTGCCTAACCGAACGGCTTGTTCTCTGCTGCGGATGAGGCCTGGGCTTAACATCTCGACCGGCCATCCGAACAAAACTCCAACTGGGAGCGTTCGTACTTCTACGTAAAGTGCGACGAGACAGCCTTGAAGACCCTCCAAATGATAGATAGCGAGTTCTCTGGAGCTCTAGGCTTGGTTAGATCGATTTTGCCGAGCAAAGTTCATCTATATAAGCCATCTAACCCTTTTAATTTTGTTTCTTTTTCCTTGTAGTTACGCATCCTTGTACGAGAGCCTACCCTGAGGACTTCTTCCCGAACGCACTGAAGATCGCGGCTCTTAGTCAGGAGAAGTGATCGCGCATTACCCGCAAGCGGATTCGGAGGAACCAGGAGTGAATATCCAGAAGTAGGTTTAGTTCTACATTCAAAGGGTTTCTCCTTTTTTTTTGTGCTGATGTTTTCGTCGTTTGCACTTGATTGGGGCATCCGATATACCGTGCGAGCAACTCGTGGTCTGAGACTTAAACTTGTTCCGGCGGAACTGCTTGGTCAAGGAAGAAAGAAGAGGAACAGAGGCTTGGCAATGAGAGACATTCCAAACTTCAGTTCTTTGCTCGAAAATGACCTCTAGGGGTCGATCTAAAGGAGGCCGATCCTTTGGCGGTGCTTGATGCGATGGAACGAGCAAGCATCTGGTCTCGAAAGGGGGGACGTGAATCTTGAGGTCGAGGCTGCTGAGGTTCATGTCGCCGAAGAAACCGAGTTGGAAGGTGGTCTGATCCGTAGAAACTGCGAAGGGCAGCGCGAAATGAGCAAGACCTGTCCGTTCTCGCGAAAATACGTAATCACCAGGGGCCCCAGGCGGGCGAGCAAATGGGGGCTCGTGTCGATGAAACCGGTGAGGTCGCCGAGCCAGCAAAGGATGTCGTCTCTGAAGAGCAGCCTCTGAAGAAAAGGAAGAAGAAAAAGAAGAAGGAGGAGGAGGAGTGGCCGAGGTCGCTGCACCTGCTTTGCGAGGGGACCGAGGGTTTGGTCTCTGGTTATGCAGGTGACGAGAGCGAGGTGGGGAGGTCCCCCCAGTCCCTGAGGGGCCGAGTGCTCCTATCATTGATACGTCATCCCCCCAGTCGGCGAAAAGGCGATCGAGAAAGGGGTGGCAATACCAAAGCGTGCCCGTCCCCCATCGTCTCACCGCGTAACTTTTCATTACTTCAGTGGGGGGCGACCCCTCTGGTTAGTGACGGCTCATGCCTGCGCTGAGCTGCTTCGCCAGGTGAAAGGAGGGTCGCGAGATATGCCAGAGGTTGGTGATCTCTCTTCTCGGAGCTGTACATCAACGCAGCTCTGAACACTCTTCTGGTATGTGGCCCTCCTTTTGTTTTGCCTTGTTCGGTTTGTTGCTTATTCTTAGTTCGTTTGTTGTTGCTTTGAGCAATCTGAGGCCGATGGAACCATCTGGTTCAAGAGTATGACCGTGCTCTGAAGCAGACGGTGATTAAGCTGAAGGCTGCTGAAAAGATGCGGCGAGCAAAGACGCCTTCGTAAGAGGAAAAGGGCTGAGTTCCTTGAGGTTTCAAGAAGGCAGTGGAGGAGAGGGACAAGTGGGTTGCTCGCTCCAAAGGCCGAAAAGGCGAAAGTCGCAGAGTTATCTGCATAACTGGAGAAGGCTCGACTGGCGAATTGAGGAACTCGAAGCGCGAAGAACGCCGAGTAGTGACTGCTCGAGATGCTGAGGGTGAGCCGCCTAAGGGAATCTCGAGTCCGCGGAGGTGACCATGAGCGTTCAAGGGTAGTGGATGCCATGACTGCCAAATGCCTTAGGCGATTCGAGGGTATCAGAGAATACATGACCCGCCGGGACCTCTTGAAGAAAAACGACTATTCCTCAGCCAGACCAAAGGAGCGGGGGACTGCCTGAAGATGCTGAAAGACCAAAATGGGATTCAGGTTCCGTAGGTGGTCTTAAACTCGCTTTCAGCCAGGGAGGATGAGTTTCAGCTCGCCATGAAAGAGGCAAAGGTCAGAGATCTCCTGGAAGAGCTTCTCACGCTATCTCCCCTCGTCCTTTGATCGAGGTTCGTTGCTGATGACCCCCCTCCCAGTTTTAATCAATTTGGGACGAACGAGGTGCAATAAACCCTTTGACTGCGGCCAACCTTAGGACATCTGGGCCGTTCCTTGGATGGAAGATGTCCAAGTTCTAGCTATTGAGGAGACGACGGGGAAACAGTGGTCGAGCAACCCGAGTAGGATACGGAAGTCTAGGATTAGATGCATTTCCGTTTTGTTGTTGTTTTTCTCCCCTTTTCTTTAACTTTCAATGGGAGTTACTTTTGTAACATTCTGATTTGATGATTAATTGAACGTTATTTTCATCTCGTGGCTTCCCTTGTTCTCCACATCCAATTTGATCGAGTTGTCAAAGTTCTCTTAGGTAGAGTAGGGGATGTCTTGGTTTTTGAATTAGGCGGTTGATTGCCTATCATCAATTTACTTGTTGATCATTTGAGTAGACATAGACGTTTCAGTGGGTGATTGCCTATCATCAATTTACTCGTTGATCGGTCGAGTAGACATAGGCGTTTCACTGGGGTGATGGCCTTAATTTTTATAGGAGCTTGGCGCTTATCCCTTCAGCGTGGGTTGTCCTCGCAATGTGATCGGGGACAGGTGTTTGGTTTGCCAGACCTTTCATGTGGGATCATTGGAGATTCCAGCTGTTCGGTACTTGGCCCTCCTTTTGCATTCTGCTAAGGGAGTCGATCTGACCGCAATTGTTAAGCCAAATAAGGATGACTGAAGGGTTAAAAGTGGCCGAAAGTGCATTCACTAGAGTTTGGTTTTGTTTCGTTTTTTTTTTGTTTGGTTGGCTGTGCCTGGAGAAGGGCTGCCTACGTACCCAAAAAGGGATCAAGCCGTTCGTAGTTCGTTGGGCGACCAGAAGTGACCCGAAAAGTACATTTGCTCAACGAGTAAAAGTGGCCGAGGGGCGCATTTACTCGGTTTTTTTTTGTTTGGTGGCTGTGCCTGAAGAAAGGCTGCCTACGTACCAAGAAGGGATCAAGCCGTTTGTAGTTCGTTTGGGCGAGCAGAAGTGACCCAAAAAGTACATCTGCTCGGTTTTTTTTTTTTGACTTACATGCAAAAGTGAATGTTGTTATTTACTCGTTGGTCGTAGTTTTACTGCTTGTAGTATTTGCGTAGGTTGGAGGCGTTCCAAAGAACGCAAGATCGGCTCTCCGGAAGAGGTTTCTAATAACCTCTTCTATAACCTTGTAAGATCCTTCCCAATTCGTGCCGAGTTTGCCGGCTCCCCATTCCTTCGTGTTGTCGAAGACTTGTGCAGAACGAGGTCGTTGAGGAGCAGTGGGCGAGGGTTTGACCTTTTGTTGTAATAGCTTTCCACTAAATTCTGGTAGTTCTGGATGCGGAGTAGCGCCTGGTCACGGAGTTCCTTGATACTGTCAAGTGCGTCGAGGAACATGTCTTGGTTTATGTCATCGTTGACGGGCAACTTTGCTCGTCACAAGGCTGACGACATTAACTTCGGCCGGTGACATGGCCTCAACGCCATAAGCAAGGGAGAATGGCGTAAGGCCGGTAGCCATTCGCGGTGTTGTGCGATGTGACCAGAGGACTCCATCTAGTTCGTCTGCCCAATGGTCCTTTTCCAGGTCGAGTCTCTTTTTGATCCCGTTGATTGTTGTTTTGTTCGTTGCTTCGGCTTGGCCGTTCCCTTGAGATAACACGGGGTAGATGTAGTTAGTCGAATCCGCCATTGGTCGCAGAAGCCGTGAAAGCTGTTCGAAATAAATTGGGAGCCGTTGTCGGTGACTATTTCGTATGGGAGACCGTGTCTGCAAATGACATATTTCCATACGAATTTCTGGACTTCCTTTTCCGTTATTTTGATAAACGATTTTGCTTCCACCCATTTTGTGAAATAATCAGTCATAACGAGCAAAAAACAACATCGTCGCGAGCTAGGGAGTGGTCCGACTAAGGTCCATTGCCCAACGTATGAAGGGGTTAAGGTGTCGTCGTTGTGCGAAGGAGTTCAGTAGGGCTGCGTATATCCGGCGCATGTCATTGACACTTGTCGCAAGCTCGGGCGTACTGCTCACAATCCTTCATCATGGCCGGGCCAGTAATATCCAAGGCTCTTAAACTTGAAGGCGAGGGTGCGTCCGCCGGAGTGGCTGCCATCTTCTTCGTTGTGTGGTTTCGGCCATGACGAGGTAAACCTCTTCCCCGTTTATACAAGTAAGAAGGATTTTGTTTGCTGTCCATCAGTAAAGATTATTGTTCATTAGAACGTAATTGGCGCAGCGTGCCTTGAGTCGTTGAGCTTCCCACTTGTCGGAAGGAAGGGTGCCGTGTGCGAGGAATTGGATTAAAGGGGTGCGCCAGTCCGTTTCCTGAGGCTCGGAGGCATCGGATGATGATATGGCGACGACAATCTCTGCATTGTCGTTGGAGACTGTTATGCTCGGATGAGGAATGCGGTGAATCGGTATAGTACGTTGGACTTGATCCTTAAGTCTGCTACCGAGGGCGGCGAGTGCATCGGCACATACATTTTCTCCGCAAGGAACCTTGGTGAGGGTGAAATGCTTGAAAGAGCTTGCAAGTTGTTGGACTACTTTGAGCTATGCTTCCATGCGGTCGTTCCGTGCGTTGTAATCGCCGTTAAACTGATTAGGGACGAGCTGAGAGTCGCAATAGGCGTCGACGCGCGTTGCCCCGACGGCTGTGGTGAGTTGTAGTCCGGCGATTAGGGACTCGTATTCAGCCTCATTGTTGGAAGTCTGGAAGTCCAGACGGAAAGATTGGCGGATTAATTCACCGGTAGGGGATTGGAGTTGGACACTGGCCCCGGAATCTTTAGTCGTTGACGATCCATCAACGTGTAACACCCAGTTGGTGTTTGGCGGGAAAAAGGTGGGACTCAAGTTCGGGAGCCAGTTCGACTAGAAAATCGGCAAGGACTTGTGATTTTACGGCAGATTGGTTTTTGTAGGTGATGTCATATTCGCTTAATTCAACGGCCCATTTGGAGAGTCGGCCGGACTGGTTCGTGTTTTGCATGATGGTCCGGAGAGGTTGATTTGTCAGTACGACGATCGAGTGTGACTGGAAATAAGGCCTGAGCTTCCTCGCTTAGGTGACTATGGTGAGCGCCATTTTTTCTAGCGTTGGAGTAGCGAGTTTCTGCATCTACTATTCGCTTAGTTGTGTAAAAGAATGGGCTTTTGTTCGCCGCGATCTTCGCGGACAAGGACACAGCTGACGGCAGTGGAGGACACGGCTATGTATAGATAGAGGATGTCTCATTCTTCTGGCTTTGTTAGCACCATGGTGTGGTAAGGAACTTGTCCGTGGATCAGGAGATAAATCGATTCAGAACCGCAATCCGGCCGGTTAATTGCTGGACTTCTTTGCTGTTTTTGGGACTTGGGAGCTCGAGGATTGCAGAAATCTACTTCGGATTGGCTTCAATGCCCCTTTGAGTGACGATATAGCCCATAAAACTCCCCGGACATTACTCCGAACATGCATTTGGCCGGATGAAGCTTCATTTCATACTTGTTGAGGATGAGGAAACACTGTTCCAGATGCGCGAGGTGATCGGTTGCTCGTAAGGATTTGACGAGCATGTCATCGATGTACACTTCCATCGTTGTGCCAAGTTTCTCGGCAAACATCTTGTTAACGAGTCGCTTATAGGTCGCGCCAGTGTTTTTGAGACTGAAAGGCATGACTTTGTAGCAGTATGTACCGCGATCGGTGATGAACGCAGTCTTCTCGCGGTCGTCTGGATGCATCAAAATTTGATTGTACCCAGAGAAGGCGTCCATTGAAGCTAAGGAGCTTGTTACTAGAGGTGGATTCAACTAAGCGGTCGATGTGCGGGAGCGGGAAGCTATCCTTAGGGTAAGCCTTGTTGAGATCAGTAAAATCGACGCAGACACGCCATTTGCCATTTTCTTACGGACGACGATCGGGTTCGCGAGCCACTCGGGATACCAAACTTCAGAAATAAAACCGGTTGAAAGCAGGCGATCAACTTCGTCATTTACCACCTTGGCGCGCTCGGGTCTGAGCTTCCGTCGTTTTTGGCGTACCGGCTTGAAAGTTGGATCAACGTTGAGTTCATGCATAGTCACAGGCCGGGTCGATCCCCGGCATGTCAGGTTGTCGTCCAGACGAAGTTGAGATTTGTTTGCGAGGAAAGAAATGATGCGATCTTTGTGGTCGTCGGCTAAATAGGCTCCTACTCGGACCGTTCTGCTCGGGCCGGCGGGGTCCGATGCCGATTTCAACGATTTCCTCTTTAAGCAGGTAGAGTTTCTGAATCGGTCGGGCCACCGTGTTGACGTGTGGGTTAGGCCGGCGAGCTTTGATTTTATTGACCAGTAGGTCGCGGGCTGCAAGTTGGTCGCCTCGGATCGTGAGTGTGCGACCATTGGCTCAGGGAAATTTGATACACTGATGATAGGTAGAAGGGATTACCTTCATGGAATGGATCCAAGGGGTCCCGAGGATCGCGTTGTAAGGCGCGCGGACATTGATGATGGAGAACTTAACGTGTCTGGTTACCCCTTGAACGGATACATCAAGTCATATCGTGCCCAACACCGTTTCGGATGATCCATTAAAGCATGTAAGCGCTTTAGTGGATGGCTTGATTTGACGAGGATCAACGCGCATCTTATCAACAGAGCTGCCGATGTTAATGAGTATCTGGTTACCTCGCGATCGTCGATTCCGAGTTCAACAAGGAGAGGATCGTTTTGAGAAACATGGACTCCGGCCAAATCCGCGGCGGGAAGAAAGTGATCTGGGGATCATTCTCTGGAACAGATGGCCAGTTTTTGGCGGTTGTGGCTTTGCGACGAAATTCCTTGATAGAACGAACCGAGTCATCGCAGGGTGAGGACCCTCCCATGATAACACTCAGCCTAGTCTCCTGGGTATCGGATGCGGTACTGCGGAGTTTATGAAGTTTAACCCGAAGGTCGGGGACAGTTGAGTTCAGATGACCGCGGAGATCCGTGACTCTGGAGTTGAGTTTTGTTCGCAGATCGAGAAGACCTTGATCCAGTTGCTCGCGTATATTCGCGACCTTCGAGTTGTGTTTTGTTCGCAGTTCGAGAGGACCTTGATTCAGTTGCTCGCGCATATCATGCAACCGCTACGAATTGAGTTTTGCTCGCAGATCATCAGGGCCGTGATCTAGTTGCTCGCGCAGATCCGTGACCTTTGAATTCAGTTTTGCCAACAGATCGACTTTTTTGCCGTCAGTCGGCTGAGGATTCTGTGAGTGAAAGGGGCTTTTCATTTGAGCGTACTTCGAAGATCTTGGTAAGGTGGTTCCTCGATCGGGGCGACGAGGAAGAAACCGGCGAGGGATGGGTAAATATATTTCATCGGGATTTAGGTTTATCGTCGTCGGAGGACGAATGACCGTCCTGGCGAGCGGCAATTGGTTCGGATCGTCGTGAGGCTCTACGTCGTGCCTGCCGCTGGGGATTCTTCTTTTGTCTTTAGTTTTTGGACCAGCTCTTACTGCTCTTTTGTTGTTTTGACCTAGCAGGCTTGATGTTTGGTCTGGCCGTTAGAGAACGACGCTAGTAAGAGCTCGTGCAATTGCTTGCACTCCTTGGTGTCATGCCCTTTGACTTTATGGTAGTGCAGTACTGTTTTCGTCGAAGGTCGTTTGGGAACGTTTGCTGTACCAGTCCGCGGAGGGATGACTTTCCCATCGCTGTCCCTTTCCCAAACGTTCCATCCTTGTTCGCGGACGACCACCGCGGTCCCGGAAGCTTCGTCTCCCGCGACAGCGTATACGACGGATTTCTTCTTGTCGCCTCTGGCATAGGGTGCATGTTGTCTCGACTCAAGAGGCGTGTCCGCTGATTTGGGAGCCGTCTGGTTGGTTGTATTCTGCTTCGTATAGAACGCGCGTTTATCTTCCTCGAGCATGATGAAGTTTTTGGTGCGATGGAGAGCGTCTTGCAGGGATGCAGTGGGGTGAGAGTAGAGGTTTTTACGAAACTCGGAGTTGATCCACAGCGTATGTCGTAGGGCCTCGACAGCGGTTTTGTCGTTAACGTGGACCCTGGAGACGACTTGCTTAAATCGTTCCATATAGTCTTTGAGGCTCTCGGATGAACCCTGGGACATTTTCCACAGTCGGAGATGGAAGCTCCGTCGTGGGTGAACATGATGTAATGTTTCAGGAAGGCGGCGGAGAGGTCATGGAAGTTATCGATAGACCCTTCGGTAAGCCTAGAAAACCACGTCAGAGCCGGTCCGGAGAGGCTTTCGACGAAAAGTTGGCAAGAACCGGCATCTTTTTCTTCGTCGCTAAAGTGGACGCGGGCGACAGCGATGTTGAATGTTGTCATATGGTCGGTAGGGTCCGAGTCACTGTTGTACGGCTGGATACAAAGCTTCTCTGTTTGTCGGATCTTGACGTCGGTAATCCGGCGAGTGAAGGGTTGTGAAGAGTGGCTTCAAGGACTCTTTTAATTTCCGGGCCGAACTAGTCACGCGGTGTAAGTGGTAAGAGGGTTGACAGAGAAGAGCTGTCGGCGGACAGTAGGTGGGTTGCTCGTGGCCCAAGAGGAGGGATAGGGCGGCGGCGAGGATGTCGAGGCGAGGATGTCGAGGCGTTCATTTGTCGCCTTCTGTACCTCATCCTGCTGTGCGAAACGAGCCAGAATGGTTTCCATGATTTCGGTCATGGTTGGTGCGGCGGCAACGGGCGCTGGTCGCTCGTCGGTAATTGCTTTGTTGGTGCTCATTGTCTAAGTCAGAATGTTACTTCGGTGCAGTCCCACGGTGGACGCCAAATGTTAGATCTGGATTTGGTCAGATGAGTTTTACAAAGATCTAGTTCGATTTGTGGGTTTGCTTGTGAAGACGTTTTGTAACTTAAACAGATTTGTTCTTTTGATTCAATGCTTAAAAAAAATCTCTTTGAGTTTACAATGTTTTGTTCTTAGGTCTAGGGAAAAAACTGTCCCCCTTTGTTGTGCCCTTTCTTCCACTTTATAACCCCTCTATTGTCCCGTTCGCCCTAGCTCGTGGTTTATTCCCTGATGGGCCGGCTTTGGCGTGGGCCAACCAGCAGCTTGATGCGGGCTTCAGCGGATCCGGCTTCGACAGCTCGCGGCGCCGAGCCTTCATCATGCTACAAGTGTTCGGTTCACACGACCAACTCCCCATCGGCTTGGGGCTAAGCCGTCGTCCTTTACCCGCTGTCGGCTTATCCCTCCTTTCCCGATGCTCCAGCTTCTTGGGCTGACTTTCACCCGATGGGCCTTGATGAGGGTGTAACCCATCTCCAACATATATATAAGCTCGACAGATTTCTCACACCACTACGAAAAACTTCTAAAGCACCAATGCATTCGAGAACCTCCAAATCGACCGCGGTGACCCACCAAACGTGTCCACCGATCTCCAGTCATAAAAAGAAGGATGATTCTACATCAAAGATCGAGATGGGAGGCAGGTTTTAAATACAACGACGGATGTGATGGCGGAAAGTCCTATGGCGTGGTGTTACTGTCATCAATACTGTCATAAGTGCTCTGAAAATGTAAACCAGTAAGTGCCTTTTCAAGTTGAAGTTTCTATTAAGTCTTCTTAGATGATCTTATGCAAGGGCTTGCGGAAGTAGAGAACCACTATGCAACCCTTGGACCTCTAATTCCTTGTCTTTCCATAAACCATTTTCTGCAAATCATTGTTTAATTGCTTAATGAACCCATTGACTGCAATGTCTTATTATTCACACACCTTATTAATTGTTTATAGACGCTTAATCTTAAGGATTGGTTTTGACTTTTCAAGGACATGTAAGTAGAATCACTTTCTCTTTCTATTGGATCTCCTACCCATCCTTCAATCCTTGGAAGCACAGAAAACATCAGCTCCATGAGTCAAGCTTGGTTTTGCATTCATTTGAAATAAGGTGTTCTGCAAAATAGACATCCAGACTCCTTATAAACAGCCAACGACAGAAGGAATTTCACTCCACACAACACCTTCAAGATGTTAAAAACATTGAGAATGAATATGGTAATGGTGATGGCTAAAACAATCGTGAATAGAAAGAGTCTATTATCCAAATTTATCTAAAGAGGATTGAGTCGTTGTTTCTCCGTGGTAGATGGTGGTTGAAGAAAAAGAATCCTCCATAAAATGGTATTTTTCAGCTAATTATATGACAATTAATCACTGGATTTTAATTACATTATGCTTGGTCTTGATATGTCACGCATCTGTTTTAATTTTCTATCGGTGCATGGCAATGTATATCTTGCGGCACATCTAAATGGTCATTGAAATTAATTTGTTCTGGTTTCAATTGCAATCAATCAAGTCTACGAAAAAAAACATAAATGTTTAAGAACCTAAAACGCTCAAGTCTAGATGACTCATGGTATTATCCTATAAAAATGGTAATTAAATCTCCATATAGTCATTACAAAACTCTTAGACAACTCACATGGAGTTCCTACCATAGTAGCAACTTGTGTGACATTTGAAACACTGAATCATTTATTTTATTTATATCAAAAAGAATTCAAAAGAAAAATGATATAGGTTTTTTGGGATCAAAAAGAGTCCACATTAGAGACAAATGAAAGCTATGCTTAACGATCAAAAAAGTTTATTTTTAAGTAAATGTAAGATGTTCAAGCCCCTCTTTCATGTATATAAAAAGTGTTAATTTGAAGTTTATTTGCCAAGTTCTTTTTGTACAAATGACTTTAGTACAATGTTTCTTAAGTCTTATGTGGTTTAGAAAAATAATTTTCCAAGAAGGTACAAATTTCCATGTTGAAGATGTGGTTCTCATAGTTATCCGTTGTCTTCAAGTTGTACCAAATGGTTGTAGCAAAATTACTGATAAAAATATGAAGAACATTGTGGAAGTTAAAGAAAGATGAAATCCTATTTAGTAAAGAAGATTATTTAAGATTAAGAATAGAATAAGTAAAAATAGGACATTCAAAACAAAAAAACAAACGAGCTAGACATATTCAACATGGATTAAATTGGTTGTCAATTCACCAAAAACCATTGGTTGTCTATGTTGTTTTATTTTATGAGAAAAAGTTTCACTTACATATCATGCATTATCTTTGGTTTTGTCAAAGTGCATATCATGCATTATCATAGGACATCCGAAGAAAATTATAATATAGATTTTAACCATAATACATAATTTGTTATACTTTGTTAATAACCATTTTGTTGAAGAAAATAATAATATTATGCAAATACGATTATGACTATTTTTCAAAACTGATTATATATATATTGGGAAAATAAAGATGCTAAAAAATAAATCAAAATAGATGTAACAAAGATGGAACAAAAGAACTTCAATAGACAAATGTTCTAATAACCTTGAAATTTATGAATTTAATGGTTCTAAAGCCAAAATAAAATTTAATTCAAATACATTTAAAATTATTTTACATAAAACTTAGATAAGTAAGATAAAAGAATATTAAGATTATAAATAAGATTTAACTATTTTTATCCATTTTGCTCATTATGTTACATATAAATTTTAATAATAAAATAAAAAAAATAATTATTATTTTTTAAAAAATTTACTACACAATAAAAACAACAAAGAAATTAAATTTTCTAAATTGTCTAACAATTTATATTTTTAACATATTTCCTTATATATACATATAAATACCGCACATAAAATTAATTTTAAATTATAAATAAATCCCGGGCGTAGCCCGGGCCAACCCCTAGTTAAAGTATAAATCTAACATGGATTCGTGATCAAATTTAATTAAATGTTCAAAATTGTCTATTACTAGTGTACTTAATTTAATTTAATTATTAAATAAGTATATTGGTTGACCAGTTTGATTTTAAACTCAAAACTTTAATCGAAGAGTTTGGGCGTAGCTTTTGGTTTGCCTTGTGTTGATTTAGGTTGCGTTGGCTCCATTTTTTCTTAATTCCATGAATGATATTCACAATTAAGGACTTTGTTTTGAAATGTGCATATATATCAAGTCTACTACAACAACAAAGATAATCTGAGACATGTTAAAACAATAAAAAAAGTAAAATTAGAGGCTCTCAAATATGATTTATCTCGGTTTGAGATGACTTGAAATAGAACCAAAGAACTCTTGGCTCAGAATATGCAAAAAGTATAAAAACAGAGGCATTCATGTAAAGTATTAAACAAGAACCACTCGTTGCTGAATACTATAAAGTTACAACAGCCAGACGGAAACAAAGATAATCTTAAAAGAGAAACAAAATAACTTTGAACAATGAAAGTAGAAGCACATTAAACAAGAAGACGGTTTAAGTGGGAAGTAAACAACGAGAATCCAGGGGAACATTATTCAGAAACCTAAATCCATAACATGAAAAGGTTATTATCAAAAAGATTGATAAAGAGGATCAAGTTCCATTAAGGCTGCATTTGATTCTCTGGAGGAGAGTCTTCCATCCTTAACCTGCTCGCCTTTCTCGCCTTACTGTCATTTTCAAAAAACTCCTTGTGCTCCTTGGCTGCTAGATCCCACTCTTGCTTGGTTTTGACATTTTTGAGTCGATCCTCAAAAAGCTTGTACCATTTTAATATTTATTAATTTTAATTTTGTTATATATTTTATTATATATAATAATAAGTATTATTATTAGATCTTGACCCGCACTTTAAAGCGCGAGATGAATTTTTATTCAAAAACTTATTTATTGAAAATTAAAAATCTTAAATAGATGTATCTTTTTTTATAAAAACATTTGTTTCTAAAGTATATATGAATATAATTTTATGAAAATAGGATCATTTATTATATAACTTGCCTCGTATCAATATTATTTGTATTTTAAAACTTGAAATTATAGTACATTTTTTTAATTTTATATCAGTAATATTTTATTTTATTATTATATTTATTTGTCAAAATTACTATACAAATTAAATATTATCATTTTATTCATTTCATACTTGATAATATATTAAATTAATTTAATTTAAAACTGTATATTAATTTATGAGATTATTTATTAGTTTATATATGTATTTAATATTTTTAATAAGTTGAAGTATGTTGTAAAATTCATGACTATATTTGATTATGTTATTTTATAATTTATAAAATAGTTAATAAATAGATTAAGTTACTTTATATTTATTATTTAGTGTAGTAATTTAATTATGTATATATAAATATTATAAGTTTTAAATTTCTTATTATATAAATGAAAAATGAATTAGTATTTGTTTTTAATTATATTCAATATTAATTGTGATATTAGTATTTAATCTAAATATTAAAAATAAATGTATATTTACTTTATAAGAAAAGATAATTAAAAGATATTATTAAAATTTAATCTTAGAAAAAGATACTTAAGAATATTTTTTAGATATTTTAGTTTTAAAATACTAAAATAATTTGATAGATATAATATATATATTTAGTAATAACTATTTTAATTGTAGGAAAATAAATAGGAAATTAAATAAATGTAATGGTCTAACATAGACTACTTGCAAGTAAATAAATATTGCTTCTGATTTAATAGTATTGATATAAATTTTATCTTGTATATTTTATTTTTATTAAACTTAAATTTATATTTTTAGCTTCATAAATTAAAATACTATGTAATAAAAGTATTTGTTCTGTATTTAAATTTAAATGATAATAAATTTTAATATTTTAATAGTAATTACTAATTTAATGAATTATTTAAAATTGATAATCAAAAGATTTTATAAGATTTTGTTAAATAAAAATAAGGAAATATTCAAAAATAAATAGTGTTATAGTAGAATATTCTTATGTGTGATAGTATATTTTATTCAAAAGATCTAATATATAATATTTATTTTTAATCTAATAAAAGTTACTAACGAAATGGTCAATGACTTTTATCAGTAGATAAAAATAGGACTCTATTTTAATAGATTAGACTAGATTTTGACCCGCGCTTTCCAACGCACATGATTATTTTTGAAAACAAACTAAATTTATATAATATAAATTTGCATTTTTGATTATATATCTACATTTAAATATTACAGATAAAGCGTTATATTCAGTGTTATGAAACATGACTCGGACCCGCGGTTAAACGACAAAACCGATGACTATATATGTAATCCAATTTGTTTTTTTTAAATCAATATTTAAATTTTTTATAAAACCCGCTAAAACTTGGGAACATGGCTACCGGTTGAACCTATGGATGACTACTCATTATGTATAATAATTTGACTTAAATTTTCATATTTAAATTTTAATTACGAAATGCTTAGATGAATTGTGAATATATTATGAATTTGATGTTCTAATTTTACAAAAGTTAGCCATACAATTTTTTAGTCCAAACTAATTCATCCTTTTGTTTAAGCGTAATGATTCGATATTTGAAAAGTTGCATACTAAAATTGAAATAGATTTGAGCATCAATTATTCATATAACGGTTATTAAAATTTAATGATTTGAGTTTGAAATAAATATAATTTCTTATTTAATTTACTTTTATTGTTCACATATTATTAGAATTTTTTAATGTTTTGTTTTTGGTTTATTTTAAAATTTTAGTTTAATTTCATTATTCATATTAGACATTTTAATATTTATTAAATTTTATTTTAGTTATATATTTTTTATTATATATCTAATAATAATTTTTGCTATTAGATTTTTACCCGCACTTTAAAGCCCGAGATGAATTCTTATTCAAAAACTTATTTATCGAAAATTTAAAAAACTTATACTATATATATATATATGATATTATGTTTTTATAAAAACATTTGTTTCAAAAGTATATATGATAAAATTTAATTTTACATGAATATAAATTTATGAAAATAATATAATTTATTTATATAAACTACCTCGTATCAATGTTATTTGTATTTTAAAACTTTAAATTATATTAGATTTTTTTTAAAAAACTTATATTGGTAAAAAAATATTTTATTATTTTATTTATTTGTCAGAATTACTATAAAAATTAAATATTGGCATTTTACTCGTCTCATACTTGATAAATATATTAAATTATTTTAATATTTTAATTTAAATATGTGTCATAATTTATGAAATTATTTATTAGTTTATATATCGTATTTTAATTTAATAAGTTGAAGTAAGTTGTGAAATTCATGAATATGTTTGATTCTATTATATTATAATTTATAAAATAGTTAATAATGAATTAAATTACTTTATATTTATTACTTAGTGTAGTAATTTAATTATGAATATAAATTGTATTATATAATTATTATAATTTTTTATTTCTTATTATATAAATGAAAATTGAATTAGTATTCGTTTTAATTATATTTAATATTAATTATGACTTTTATTATTTAAAGTAAATATTAAAAAGAAACATATATTTAAATTTAAACTAAAAGATATTATTATATCTAATCTTTGGAAAAGATACTTAAAGAATATCTTTTTAGATATCTTATTTAGAAATACTAAAATAATTTGTTAGATATAATATATATTTAATAATAATTAAGTAAGTAATAGGAGAATAAATAGGAAAGTAAATAAATGTAATGGTCCAACATAGACTGCTTGCAAGTAGATAAAAATAGGACTCTATTTTAATAGATTAGATATAAATTTCAAAACATATTAAATTAGACTAGTAATTAATTATTAAAAAACATTTTTTTCTTCCAAATATTCATTTGTAATTAATAAATATCAAATATCCAGAACAGTAAAAGCAAAGTGGGAAAACTAAAAATTGATAACAAAAGAAATTTATTTAATTAAAATTAAATACTTATAATATAAAATCAAAAAAAATTGTTAACTTAAGTTAAATATATTCATTTAAAATTAATATTTGTTAGTAAATAAATCTAAAATTGTAACTGGAGAACCTTAAAATGTTGAGAAGAAAACTAAGCAAAATTATATACATATTAATTATTATACAATTTTTCTATTTATAGATAATCACAGTAACTATTTAAATAATCAGAAGTAGTAATAAATTGTATACATTGAAATATTTATGTCTAAGGACATCTATTCATTTTTTATATACAATTCTGATGCTGAATTTGAAGATAAGAAGGAAAATGAATACAGAAAATCATTGATTTCTTGAACCATTTAAGAACAAACACAAACTTTAGTAAAAAAATCTACTCAAATTAAAAAAGATGCATACTAGATTATTATAAATAGAGGTTGATTTTCTAAATATATATAACAATCATAAGTTAAATTAACAGAGAAGAAGGTAGGATAAAGTTTAATTTGTAGGATTTAAGAATGACAAAATGGAGTGCGGTAATAGTAGTGATAATGATGGTGATGACTGTTATGGTGATCACCGCAGAAGCAAAGCAAATAAATGATTCTATACAATGTTTCCACAAATGTTCTAAACTTTATAAAGACCACGACGGTGATTGTTTTGAATGTTGTTGAATTAAATGTGGTAGTCCAAACCTTCCTCATGGTCTTGGAGGACCCTCTCACCTTAGTCTCCGACGGTAAAAAAATTTCTATTTTTTTTGTCTACAGTTTTAACTTTGTGTTATTGATTCAGACAATAAATATATTATCTATCTGCGTAAATAGATTATACATGGAATGACATCTGTGGAATATGGCAAAAGGAAAGAATGATAAGAAAAGTTTTCATAGAAGATTTATGATTATTAATTCTACCATATAATAACCTTATTATCTTAAATTAATAAAATAGTAATAAATGAAACAATTATTTGTAATCTCTATTTATATAGGTTATATAAGTTTCAAAGGTGTAAAAAAGTTAAAATAACATATAACAAACAAAAGAGGAAAACTAAAAATTATAATACCGAACTAGTGATTTATACTATCGTTAGTACAAATATTATGATTTTTAAAGAGTTTGAATGCAATTTAAGTTCACCATTAAAAAGCAGAATGCAAAATTAATACTATTATTTACAAGGTTTATGCAAATGAGTTTGTATCCAATAACATAACTTTTTGTGTGAGGCAATTCGTCGAAACACCTGGTGAGGTGGCATATTCCCACTCATGCTGAACACGTCACAGAGAAAGAGCGACCCAGAGCCTGTAATTCTCTTTTTGAAAAATTGTACATAGAGATAATACTTTAAAACATTAAAAGAAACCTCGACAAACAAGAAACAGTCAACACATATTATTATTATTATTATTATTATTATTATTGTTATTATTATTATTATTATTATTATTATTATTATTATATTATTATTATTATTATTATTATTATTATTATTATTATTAATAATAAAAAAAAGAAGTAATCTAAGCGTCAGTGATATCGGAGGCCGCGTCATCCATGTCATCGTCAATGATCTCAAGTGGGTGCGGATGATTGAGGATAGATTGGGCAGTGACAGAGCAGTAATGGATAAGATCAATGACTCGGTCAAGCTGTTCAATAGTAAGCGCTCCCTCCACAAAGTTGTAAATAGTCTCCACATGCATATTCACTTCGTTCACTCTCTGTGCTCATATCTCTCTCAAATCATCCATCCTGTATCCACATCCCCACACACACAAAAAAGAATAGTATAAACATGATTTTACCCAAATTAAATCAAACAATAAAACAAAAACATTAGAGGCTCTCAAATATGATTTATCTCTCTTTTGAGATGACCTAAATAGAAGCAAAGAACTATTGGCTCAAAATATGCAAAGTATTAAAACAGAGGCATTCATGTAAAGTATTAAACAAGGAACCACTCGCTGCTGAATATTATAAAGTTACAACATCCAGACGCAAGCAAAGTTATCTTACAAGAGAAACGAAATACCTTGGAACAATGAAAGTGGGAACTAAACAACGAGAATTCAGGGAGACATTATTGAGAAACCTAAGAGAAGTAGAGAAATCCATAACATGAAAAGGTTATTATTACAAAGATTGATAGAGAGGATCAAGTTCCATTAAGGCTGCACTTGATTCTCCGGAGGAGAGCCTTCCATCCTTAGCCTGCTCGCCCTTCTCTCCTTACTGTCATTTTAAAAAAAACTCCTTGTGCTCCTTGGCTGCTAGATCACACTCTTGCTTGGTTTTGGCGTTTTTGAATCGATCCTCAAAAGGCTTGTACCATTTTAATATTTATTAATTTTAATTTTGTTATATATTTTATTATATATAATAATAATTATTTAATTAGATCTTGACCTGCACTTTAAAGCGCGAGATGAATTTTTATTCAAAACTTATTTATTGAAAATTAAAAATCTTAAAATAGATGTATCTTTTTTATAAAAACATTTGTTTCTAAAGTATATATGAATATAATTTTATGAAAATAGGATCATTTATTTATATAACTTGCCTCGTATCATTATTATTTATATTTTAAAACTTGAAATTATAGTACAATTTTTTTAATTTTTATATAGGTAAAATTTTATTTTATTATTATATTTATTTGTCAAAATTACTATACAATTAAATATTATCATTTTATTCGTTTCATACTTGATAATATATTAAATAAATTTAATTTAAAAAGGTATATTAATTTATGAGATTATTTATTAGTTTATAAATTGTATTTAATATTTTTAATAAGTTGAAGTATGTTGTAAAATTCATGACTATATTTGATTATGTTATTTTATAATTTATAAAATAGTTAATAAATAGATTAATTACTTTATATTTATTATTTAGTGTAGTAATTTAATTATGTATATATAAATATTATAAATTTTAATTTCGTATTAGATAAATGAAAAATGAATTAGTATTTGTTTTTAATTATATTCAATATTAATTGTGATATTAGTATTAAACTAAATATTAAAAAATAAATTTATATTTACTTTATAAGAAAAGATATTAAAAGATATTATTAAAATTTAATCTTAGAAAAAGATATTTAAGAATCTTTTTAAATAATTTAGTTTTAAAATACTAAAATAATTTGATAGATATAATATATATATATATATTATATATATATATATTAATAATAACTATTTTAATTGTTGGAGAATAAATAGGAAATTAAATAAATGTAATGGTCCAACATAGACTACTTGCAAGTAAATAAATATTGCTTCTGATTTAATATTATTGATATAAATTTTATCTTGTATATTTTATTTTTAGCTTCATAAATTAAAATACTATGTAATAAAAGTATTTTTTCTGTATTTAAATTTAAATGATAATAAATTCTGATATTTTAATAATAATTACTAATTAATGAATTATTTAAAACTGATAATCAAAAGATTTTATAAGATTTTGTTAAATAAAAATAAGAAATATTCAAAAATAAATAGTGTTATAGTAAATTATTCTTATGTGTGATAGTATATTTTATTCAAAAGATCTAGTATATAAATATTATTTTAATCTAATAAAATTTACTAATGAAATGGTCCAATGACTTTTTATCAGTAGATAAAAATAGAACTCTATTTTAATAGATTAGATATAAATTTCAAAAACATATAAAATTAGACTAGTAATTAAATATTAAAAATATTTTTTTCTTCTAAATATTCATTTGTAATTAATAAATATCAAATATCCAGAACAATAAAAGCAAAGTGGGGAAAACTAAAAATTCATAACAAAAGAAATTTATTTAATTAAAATTAAATACTTATAATATAAAATCCAAAAAAATTGTTAACTTAAGTTAAATATATTCATTTAAAATTAATATTTGTTAGTAAATAAATCTAAAATTGTAACTGGAGAACCTTAAAATGTTGAGAAGAAACTAAGCAAAATTATATACCTATTAATTATTATATAATTTTACTATTTATAGATAATCACAATAACTATTTAAATAATCAGAAGTAGTAAAATTGTATACATTGAAATATTTATGTCTAAGGACATCTATTCATTTTTTATATACAATTCTGATGCTGAATTTGAAGATAGAAGGAAAATGAATACAGAAAATCATTGATTTCTTGAACCATTTAAGAACAAACACAAACTTTAGTAAAAAAAATCTACTAAAAATAAAAAAGATGCATACTAGATTATTATAAATAGAGGTTGATTTTTCTAAATATATATAACAATCATAAGTTAAATTAACAGAGAGAAGGTAGGATAAAGTTTAATTTGTAGGATTTAAGAATGACAAATGAAGTGCGGTAATAGTAGTGATAATGATGGTGATGACTGTTATGGTGAATCACCGCAGAATCAAAGCAAATAAATGATTCGATACAATGTTACCACAAATGTTCTAAACTTTGTAGAGACCACGACGTGATTGTTTTGAATGTTGTAGAATTAAATGTGGTAGTCCAAACCTTCCTCATGGACTTGGAGGACCCTCTCACCCTAGTCTCCGACGGTAAAAAAATTCTACTTTTTTTGGTCTACAGTTTTAACTTTGTGTTATTGATTCAGACAATAAATATTATATCTATCTGCATAAATAGATTATACATGGAATGACATATGTGGAATATGCGAAAGGAAAGAATGGTAAGAAAAGTTTTCATAGAAGATTTGTGATTATTAATTCTGCCATATAATAACCTTATTATCTAAATTAAATAAAATAGTAATAAATGAAACAATTATTTGTAATCTCTATTTATATAGGTTATATAAGTTTCAAAGGTGTAAAAAAGTTAAAATATATATAACAAACAAAAGAGGAAAACTAAAATTATAATACCGAACTAGTGATTTATACTAGGCGCTCGGACGTATGTATCTGTGATCCAGATTTCGATCCGAGATCTGTCCCGGATGCCCGCTCTGAAAATAGGATATCTGGAGTGCCCGGATCCGAGATCCGCGATTAGTAAAATTTTGGAGTCGCGTCTAAACCGCTGGATCCAAATCCGGGAATCTTAATTTTAGGTCCGGATATCCGGATCCGTGTGTTTTAAAATATATTAAATTTTTAATTTTATTAATAATTATATTTGATATATTAGTTTTTATACATAAAATATCTTTTTAATATTATATTTAAATTTTACTAATATTATATGTCAAAGATATATTCATAAATTTTGTATAAATATTTAATTTATGTTTTATTTTTAGATTTTTTTCTATTTTTAAAATATTTTTTATTTTTTTAATTATTTTTACGGATCCGGATCCGAATCCGGGTATCCGCGGATATCATAATATCTAGACGGATAATCCGAAGTCCGGATACCCAGAAGACGCGGATCCGGATCCGGATACTAAAGTCACGGATCCAGCGAATCCGGATCCGGATCCGGATATCCTAAATACCTCGGATATCCGGTCCGTCCCCACCCTAATTTATACTATCGTTAGTACAAATATTATGATTTTTAAAGAGTTTGAATGCAGTTTAAGTTCACCATTAAAAAGCAGAATGCAAAATTATACTATTATTTACAAGGTTTATGCAAATGAGTTTGTATCCAATAACATAACTTCTTGTGTGAGGCAATTCGTCGAACACCTGGTGAGGTGGCATATTCCGCTCATGCTGAACACGTCCACAGAGAAAGAGCGACCCAGAGCCTGTGATTCTCTTTTTGAAAATTGTACATAGAGATAATACTTTAAAACATTAAAGAAACCTTGAGACAAACAAGAAAAAGTCAACACATATTATTATTATTATTATTATTATTATTATTATTATTATTATTGTTTTATTATAAAAAAAAGAGAAGTAATCTAAGCGTCGGTGATATGAGGCCGCGTCATCCATGTCATCGTTAATGATCTCAAGTGGGTGCGGATGATTGAGGATAGATTGGACAGTGACAGAGCAGTTATGGATAAGATCAATGAATCGGTCAAGCTGTTCAATAGTAAGCGCTCCCTCACAAAGTTGTAAATAGTCCTCCACATGCATATTCACTTTGTTCACTCTTTGTGCTCCTATCTCTCTCAAATCATCCATCATGTATCCACACCCCCCACACACACAAAAAAGAATAGTATAAACATGATTTTACCCAAATTAAATCAAACAATAAAAGAACAACATTAGAGGCTCTCAAATATGATTTATCTCGGTTTTGAGATGACCTGAAAATGAAGCAAAGAACTCTTGGCTCAAAATATGCAAATATTAAAACAGAGGCATTCAGGTAAAGTATTAAACAAGAACCACTCACTGCTGAATATTATAAAGTTACAACATCCAGACGCAAGCAAAGGTATCTTACAAGAGAAACGAAATAACTTGGAACAATGAAAGCGGAAACCAAACAACGAGAATCCAGGGGGACATTATTGAGAAACCTAAGAGCAGTAGAGAATCCATAACATGAAAAGGTTATTATTACAAAGATTGATAGAGAGGATCAAGTTCCATTAAGGTGCACTTGATTCTCCGGAGGAGAGCTTTCCATCATTAGCCTGCTCGCCCTTCTCTCCTTCCTGTCATTTTCAAAAAACTCCTTCTGCGACTTGGCTGCTAGATCCCACTCTTGCTTGGTTTTGGCGTTTTTGAGTCTATCCTCAAAAGGCTTGTACCATTTCTCATGAAAAGCTCTCAACTTGGACATGTAGCGATCACCAATCTCCTCCAAAAGCTCAGGGTGGCCCTTTGCAAAACCATTGCATTCAAAACTCCAACTGTTGTCCAGACACAGTCTTGGTAAATCCCTACATTCACAACAACAAAAACAACAACATCATGCATGGGCCACAGTGTAAACTGAAGTTGCCCAAGATGTAACAGGGAACTTACATATCCTTCGAATCTTCCAAAAGTTGGTGGACTCCCAAGTGTCGTGTAAGAAGGTCCCTTGAACATTTTTAAGGGTTTCCAGACCACGAAGGTGGTGCCGTTAGGTCCCTAGGAGATGATCTCGTCAGTGGAAGGATCATCAACAATCTCATATGCTTTGGTGAGAAAAGAGTAGATTCGGTTGCTTTCTGGGAGAAAAATCCATTTCTACAAAGATACAAAATTCAGAAACAGTGACTCTCTAACAAAGCACTCATCTTTCATATTATAAGAATCGTTAGTTACCAATGTGAGAATCGTTCTGGGTTTGTTCAACAAACGAGATGTATTCGTTTGGATAAACTTGTTGATTCTCCGGAGGTGGAGGAGAGCTCTTGGTCCTCACCTGCTAGCCCTTCTAGCCTTACTGTCATTTTCAAAAAAATCCTTCATCTCCTTGGCAGCAAGATCCCCACTCGTCCCTAGACTTGGCGTTCTTAAGACCGATCCTGAAACGGCTTGAACCTCTTCTCATAGAAAGCTCTCGACTTAGCCACGTAGCGATCGGTAATCTTGTCCAAAAGATCAGGGCGGGCCCTTCTCAAAAATCTTTGCATAGAAACTCCAAATGATCTCCACACACAATCTTGCTAAATCCCTACCGATACATCAACACGGATTGTAATTTGGAATTGGCTAAGAATGTAAACACAAAACTTACGTATGATTGGAAGATTGAAAGGTTTGTGATCTCCAAGCGAACAGGAAGAAGGTCACTCGAACATTTTTAGCGGTTTCCAAACGACGAACGCCTTGCCGTTTTGGGGCCCATGAGATGATCTTATCCGTTGAAGGATCTTCCACCAACTCATATGCTTTCTTCAGGAATGCCAATGTTCTCTATCTTAGGCTTGAAAAATCCATTTCCTGCAAAAAAAAAAAAATCACAACAAATCAAAAATTAAAATAACTATGAATCAATCAAGATCAGTACTGCTCAGAGATTTTAACTGATCCAGCAAGTAAGACTAAGAATCAAGATCAGTACTCAGAGCATTTAACTGAATCCACCAAGTAAGACTCTTCCTTGACCACAATCACTTTCCTCTTAAGAAGAAGAAGAAACAACAATGGATCGTCCTTTAATAGAAAAACCCTAGACAACTAAACAAAGTCACTGCCGTGTCCCATTGTGGGCCGGCTTTTCATTTGTTTTTTATATTAAAAAATAAACTATTTTGTCTGGGCGCCTGATGTCCCTTATCTGGTTATAACATAGTAATATGGAAAAGTTTGGAATTATATTTGTGTGTGTCTCCCATAATAGAAAATGATTTTATCTAATGTTGCAGCGGTGCACTTGTCAAAAAAGTTCCATTATTTAATTCAATTCCAATTTCAGAGTTTCAAAACCTTTTTCCAATCATTGTAGTTTAATGTTGCTGTCTTTTTATAAGATATCTTTGGTTTATGACTCATAATCATGATATATAATCAAAGCATCATCTCAAATAATAATATCTTACTTGAACCTTTTTATTAACAGTATCAACAAGTTCCAAAAGAACACGTTAAAAAAAAAACAGTAAAGAGGAACAAGAGAGTGAGTCCACACTGCTCAATCATCAGGGCAAAACAGCAGCCATAAGATCTTGGTTGATTGAATTGAGACGGTCGAGGGCGTTGTGTAGACTACCAACGTTATTAGCCTACCAAACAACAACATAGCAAAAATCAAAAACTAAGATTTTTACTGTAAAAAAAAAAAGATGGGAACAAGAAGGTCTAACCCCGTTGTTGATGTAGTTAAGAATATGGGAAGCAGAGCACGAACTTTCATTTACTGACTGAACCGCCACATTTCTCACTTCATTCATTTCATCTTCGTTAATACCCACGCAACACCTGTCCGGCAACAACAGCAGGATTCGAAAGTTCGTTTATCATTTGATCAAGTCTGTTGATCGCCACTTGTAGATTTGTATATCATTTCTCCTACAATGCATTATCATATCTGTCAATATTCCAAATAAAAATCTATTCTAAGTTTAATACAAAAGATGACTCTCTCTCTCTCTCTCTCTCTCTCTTTTACCCGCTTGGAAGAAGGCATGGAGTGGCGCATGCAAGTCTCTGTGAACTCATCTATTACTTGCATTGCTGCGGCTCTCCGTTGGTTCAACGCATCTCCCATTTTTCCCTGGGAAAAAAAACAAAGAGATGTCTTGTTAATTAGTTACTCTCATCTTTTCCATAAGAGAAGATCGCAAGTCAAAATAAATCAGAAACAAACGAGATCTGGTCGAGAAGGAAACTATTAAAGTAACAATCGACCCTTGAATATATGTGAACATTATCCATATAATCATAAGAATCACTACACTCCCTTTTTTCCATAAATTATAATCTTTGTGACGCATCCGACATTTTTGTAAGAAAATTAAAAAAAAAAGAATGGAATACCTGGAGAGAATCTTGGCGGCCTTCTTCGGAACCAGATCTTCTTTCTGGACCTCATTAAAATATCGTTTATATAGTAACCCTAGGAATACAAAATACCACTGCTGCTCACGTGGGCCAAGTTCTTTTTAAAAATATTATTGGTCTGGCCCATGTGTCCTTTTTTGATTAAACTTACCATTTGTTGCTTAAGTCAAAAATGTATTTTAAATTGCTTTTTATTTTATTATCACAAGCTCTTTTTTTAATCATCCGCTCTCTCTTAGGAAGTTCATTTTAATACCACTAGATTCTAACAGCGCGGGATTGCTTGTATTTATTTTGATGCTCTACGTTTTGAACATTTTACGATTCGATAATAATTTTTTTATATAAATTTTATGTAAAATTTTATTGTTTTTGAGAAAATTCTAATCATGTACATGAATTTTTGAATCATCGGTACTATTAAAATAGAGGGAAGTTTATCTACTTACAATAGTTTAAGTTACACCATTTTCATTTAATTAGTTATTTATTATTTTTCATACAACAAACTTGATTATTATTAAATATACCATAATCTTTACATCTTATTTAAATAATTTCAAAAATAAGATATCAAAACATATTATTAAGTAATCTTTTCTAATATTGCATTTTGACAATATCTTTTAATATCTTTTTATTTAAACGATATATACTTATTTTAATATTTATTTTAAATAATAAAATTCTTAATTAATATTTAATTTTATTACAAATGAATATTAATTCATTTTTTATTTATAAATAAGAAATAACATTTCTATAATATTTATATATACATAATACATATTCATGAGTAAATTATTACACTAAATAATATGTATAATTACTTAATTAAATTTCTAAATATTTTATAAATTACAAATGAAAAAATTGCATATATGTTATAACATATATTCATACAGTTTACAAACATAATTCAATTTATTAAATCAAAATATTAAAATAAGATATTTTAAATGAATGAATAATTTTCTATTTTAATATATAAATTAGAAGATTAAAGTATATTTTATTAAGTTTGTGTTATCAGTACTAGTAAACAAAATCAATATTTACCTACTTGCAAGTAGTTTATGTTAGACTATTAAATTTATATAATTTTTTATTTATTCTCCTACAACTAACCTAATTATTACTAAATATATATTGTGTCTAATCAATTATTTTAATACTTTTAAAATGAATATCTAAAAGTATATCCTTAAGTATATTTTGGTAAAGCTTTTAATAATATCTTTATTTAAAATGTATATATATATATAATATATATATTTCTTTTTCAATATTTACTTTAATAAAAGTCATAATTAATATTAACAATAACTAAAAACTAACACTAATTCATTTTTCATTTATATAATAATAATTAAAATTTCTATTATATTTATATATACATTAATTTATATTCATAAATAAATTACTACACCAAGTAATAAATACAAAGTAACATAATCCATTTATTAAATATTTTATAAATTATAAATAACAGAATAAAATATATTCATGGATTTACAACATACTTCAACTTATTAAAACAAAATTAAAGTATGATATATAAACTAATAAATAATTTCATCAGTTTTTTATATATATATATATATATACATTTAAATCAAAAATATTAAATATAATTTAATATATTTATCAAATATGAGAAGAGTAGAATGACAATAGTTAATTTATATAATTAATGCTGACAAAATACAATAATAAGTATTTTTTTACCATTATAGAAAATTAAAAAGAATTCTACTATAATTTAAAATTTTAAAATATAAGTAAAATTGGTACGAGACATGTCATATAAATGAATTACCTTATTTTCATAAAAGTATATTCATGTAAATTTAAAATTATTATATATACTTTGATACAAATTTTTTATAAAAAAAATACATATGTATAAAATTTAAAATTTTCAGTAAATAAGTTTTTTAATAAAAATCTATCTTGTGCTTTGAAGTACGAGTCAAAATTTAATAACAAACATTATTGTTAGATATATAATAAAAATATATAACATTCTAAATTAATAAATATTAAAAAATTTAATATGAATAATGAAATTAAATTTAAAATAAAACATCGAAAAAAATCTTAATAACATGTAAATAATAAATTATAAAAGTAAACTAAATAAATAAATAAGTAATTATATTTATTTCAAACTTGATCACGAAATTGTAATAATCTTATGATCGTTAATGCTCAAATCTATTTTTTATTTTACTATGTATCTTCTCAAATATTGATACATTACGATTACAATCAAAATGATAAATTAGTTGACTAAAGGTTAATGGCTACTTTTGTAAAATTAGAGCATCACATTCATAATATATCCATCATTATCTAAACATTCATAAATTAGAATACTTTAAGTATGAAAATTTAAGTCGAACGTATAACATAAAGGTCACCCATAGGTTCAACCGGTAGCCGAGTCCCAAGATTTTAACGGGTTTTTTTTGGTTTTACAGAATTTTAAATAACAAAATTTTTAAAAAAAAAAACTGGATTACATATCGAGTTATTGATTTTGTCGATTTAACCACATATTCAGGTCGTGTTTCATAACATTGAATATAATGCTTCATGTGTAACATTTAAACGTAGATACATAATCAAAAATATAAATTATTCATGAATTTTGGTTTCGAAAAATAATTCTGTACTTTGAAATCTGTAAGCCAAAATATAATACCAATTAATAACACTAACGTGATTTTCTATCTACTTAAAACTTGATTATGTATTAAGGTTATGTGTTATGAAATCTCAAATATGTAGAGATTTTAAAGTTTAGTCTTTAAATTAAGATATATGTATATCATTTTTTTTGTAAGAAGATATAATGTATATCATGGTAAAAAAAAATCTTAAGCACATTTTATGCTGTCAATTTTATATAAATCTATCACATAAACAGAATCTAAAGACTCGTACAATTATTAAAAACTGTTTTCAATCTTTGAAAGTTGAATTATAAAAGTTTATATAGTAGAACTAAATAGAACAATTATTGACTAGTGCATATCGTTGATTTTTCTACAAACATATATGCTTCCTCTATAAACTCCATTTTACACAAAGCGACTCTCGTTTAGATATTCTAAAAGTTCAAATTATATAATTCACTTAGTTTTATACCACGTTCCTCTTTGTATAAATGATTCATTTTTATGTGTTTTAACATAAATTGAAAAATACATATCAAAAAGTGATTAATGTATAAATATTTTGTTTAGCTATTGTTAATAATTTTAAAACTAAAAGTATTTGGAATAACTAAAATATTTTTAAAAAAAGTTTATAATATAATTATTAGCTGATACAAATAACATAAATTTTAAAATATTTTTTGAAATAAAAATTAATTTTAAAAAGAAGGTTTAATTAAAAAGACACATGACCAAATATTTTAATAAAGCCTTGGCCCGCGTGAGCAGTCATTTTGTTGTCTAGGGTTTTTATATTAAAAGGTTTGTGAAACTCCGAAACTGGAATTGAGTTAAATAATGGAAACTTTTTTAACAAGTGGACCCGCTGCAACATATAATTCCAAACTTTTCCATATTACTATGTAATAACCAGAAGGGACATCAGGGCCCAGAAAAATAGTTTATTTTTTAATATAAAAACAAATGAAAAGCCCGGCCCACAAGTGGGACACGGCAGTGACTTTGTTTAGTTGTCTAGGGTTTTTCTCGTTAAAGGACGATCCCCTTGTTGTTTCTTCTTCTCTTCTTCTTCTTAAGAGGAAAGTGATTGTGGTCAAGGTAGAGTCTTACTTGCTGGATCAGTTAAATCGAAATCACTGATCTTGATTCTAGTCTTACTTACTGGATCTGATAAATCTCTGAGCAGTAACTGATCTTGATTGATTCATAGTTTATTTTAATTTTTGATTTGGTTGTGATTATTTATTTTTGCAGGAAATGGATTTTCAAGCCTAAGAGAGAAGAACATTGGCATTCCTGAAGAAAGCATATGAGTTGGTGGAAGATCCTTCAACGGATAAGATCATCTCATGGGCTCCTAACGGCCAAGGCGTTCGTCGTTTGGAACCTCTAAAATGTTTCGAGTGACCTTCTTCCTCTTCGCTTGGAGATCACAAACCTTTTCATCTTCCAATCTTATGTAAGTTTTTTTGTGTTTACATTCTTAGCCAATTCAAATTCACAATTGTGATCAATCGATGTATCTGTAGGGCTTTAGCAAGATTGTGTGTGTGGAGGACATTTTGGAGTTTATATGCAAAGATTTGAGAAGGGCCGCCCTGAGCTTTTGGAGAAGATTACCGATCGCTACGTGGCTAAGTCGAGAGCCTTTTATGACAAGAGGCTCTAGCCCTTTCAGGATCGTCTTAAGAACGCCAAAAACCAAGCAAAGAGTGGGATCTAGCAGCCAAGGAGCAAAAGGAGTTTTTTGAAATGACAGTAAGGCGAGAAGGGCAAGGAGGTTGAGGACCAAGAGCTCTCCCTCCACCTCCGGAGAATCAACAAGTTTATCCAAACGAATACATCTCGTTTGTTGATCAAAACCCAGAACGATTCTCACATTGGTAACTAATGATTCAACTTTGAAAAGATGAGTGCTTTATTAGAGAATCATTGTTTCTGAATTGTGTATCCTTTGTAGAAATGGGATTTTTCTCCAGAAGCACCGAATCTACTCTTTTCTCACCAAAGCATATGAGATTGTTGATGATCCTTCCACTGAATCATCTCCTGGGGACCAACGGCACCACCTCGTGGTCTGGAAACCCTTAAAATGTTCAAAGGGACCTTCTTACACGACACTTGGGAAAAACAAACTTTGGAAGATTCGAAGGATATGTAAGTTCCCTGTTACATTCTTGGCAACTTCAGTTTAACACTGTGGCCCATGCATGATGTTGTTGTTGTGAATGTAGGGGATTTACCAAGACTGTGTCTGGACAAACAGTTGGAGTTTGAATGCAATGGTTTTGCAAAAGGGCCATCCTGAGCTTTTGGAGGAGATTGGTGATCGCTACATGTCAAATAGTTTTTTTTTTTAAAAATAAAACAAACAATTGAAAGCCCGGCCCACAAAGTGGGACACGGGCAGTGACTTTGTTTAGTTGTCTAGGGGTTTTCTATTAAAGGACGATCCCATTGTTGTTTCTTCTTCTTCTTCTTAAGAGGAAGCAACAAGGTAAGAGTCTTAGTTGCTGGATCAGTTAAAGCAACATTTTTGATTTGGTTGTGATTATTTTTTTTTGCAGGAAATGGATTTTTAAGCCTAAGAGAGAGAACCTTAGCATTCCTGAAGAAAGCATAATGAGTTAGTGGAGATCCTTCAACGGATAAGATAATCTCATGGGCTCCTAACGGCAAGGCGTTCGTCGTTTGGAAACCGCTAAAATGTTCGAGTGACCTTCTTCCTCTTCGCTTGGAGATCACAAACCTTTCAATCTTCCAATCATACGTAAGTTTTGTGTTTAATTCTTAGCCAATTCAAATTCACAATCCGTGTTGATGTATCTGTAGGGATTTAGCAAGATTGTGTGTGGAGATCATATGGAGTTTCTATGCAAAGATTTTGAAGAATGGCCGCCCTGATCTTTTGGAGAAGATTACGATCGCTACGGTGGCTAAGTCGAGAGCTTTCTATGAGAAGAGGTTCAAGCCGTTTCAGGATCGTCTTAAGAACGCCAAGGCTAGGGACGAGTGGGATCTTGCAGCCAAGGAGATGAGGATTTTTTTGAAATGACAGTAAGGCTAGAAGGGCTAGCAGGTTGAGGACCAAGAGCTCTCCTTCCACCTCCCGGAGAATCAACAAGTTATCTAACGAATACATCTCGTTTGTTGAACAAAACCCAGAAACGATCTCACATTGGTAATAAACTAAACGATTCTTATAATATGAAAAGATGAGTGCTTTGTTAGAGAGTCACTGTTTCTGACATTGTGTATCTTTGGTAGAAATGGATTTTTTCTCCCAGAAGCAACCGAATCTACTCTTTTCTCACCAAAGCATATGAGATTGTTGATGATCCTTCCACTGACGACATCATCTCCTGGGGACCCAAACGGCAACCACCTTCGTGGTCTGGAAACCCTTAAATGTTCAAGGGACCTTCTTACACGACACTTGGGAATCACAAACTTTGGGAAGATTCGAAGGATATGTAAGTTCTTGTTACATTCTTGGGCAACTTCAGTTTTACACTGTGTCCCATGCCCCATGATGTTGTTTTTTGGTTGTTGTGAATGTAGGGATTTACCCAAGACTGTGTCTGGAAAACAGTTGGAGTTTCAATGCAATGGTTTTGAGAAGGGACACCCTGAGCTCTTGGAGAAGATTGGTGATCGCTACATGGCCAAGTTGAGAGGTTTTTATGAGAAATGGTACAAGCCTTTTCAGGATGACTCAAAAACGCCAAAACCAAGCGAGAGTGGGATCTAGCAGCCAAGGAGCAGAAAGAGTTTTTTGAAAATGACAGTAAGGCGAGAAGGGCGAGCAGGCTAAGGATGGAAGGCTCTCCTCCGGAGAATCAAGTGCAGCCTAATGGAACTTGATCCTCTCTATCAATCTTTGTAATAATAACCTTTTCATGTTATGGATTTCTCTACTGCTCTTATGTTTCTGAATAATATCCCCCTGGATTCTCGTTGTTTAGTTCCAACTTAAACCGTCTTCTTGTTAGTGTGCTTCTACACTTTACATGAATGCCTCTGTTTTTAATACTTTGCATATTCCTGAGCCAAGAGTTTTTGGTTCTATTTCAGGTCATCTCAAACTGAGATAAGCATATTTGAGAGCCTCTAATGTTACGTTTTATTGTTTAAACATGTCTCAGATTATCTTTGTTGTTGTAGTAGACTTGGTATATATGCACATTTTCAAAACCAAGTCCTTAAGAAAGTTTTTAGAGTTATGCCATTTTTTTTTGGCTGTTGCTTAATTGTAAATATCATTCATGGAATGAAGGTCTGGTTACTGAACCAGAATCTGAATGAAAGCTGGTTTGTTCTTAGAACTTAAAAACAAAAAAAAAACTCGTAAGTGAAGAATGAAGACCAAGACAGGCCACAGCTGGTAATATTGGAGTTAATTAAAATCAGAGTTTGTGACTTTTGATGACTACTGTATGTGATTTTTCCTACTTTTCATTTCCCTATCAGTCAAATGATGTTATATGTATGTGAGTTATAGTTTGTGACTATTTTTAGGGCTGAAGAAAAAATAGAACCAACACAACCTAAACCCTAAACCCAAGGCAAACCAAAATCTACACCTGAAAATTTGGACTACTGTATGTGATTTTTCCTACTTTTCATTTCCCTATCAGTCAAGGTTTTTTCAAGTTTCGTTTGTAACGGGCCATTGGACTCTTTTTCTTAATGAAAATTTGGACGACAAAAAAAGAAAAAGATTTATAATTAATCATCTATTTTAGATGTAAAATATATTGGTTGTGTGATAATTATATACATAAACATTTTGGATATACCGTTTTTCACGATTTCTGTTTTTTGTTTTATTGTAAAAGAGACACATGGGCCCATATTAAATAGTTTTGTTAAATAAAACAGAGTAAGAACTCGGCCCACACTGTCCCACAAGGCAATCATTAATCTTTTATAGGGTTTCTATATAAACTTGTTTCCTAATCTGTTAACATTTATCCTTATCCGATTATTGTTTTTTTCTGAGGAAAGCGCACGATTTGTTCGAGAAGAAGCCGGCGAGATTCGCTCAAGGTTTGACTTTGTTACCTCGACTCGTCTCTAATTTTCATTTATTGTTTAAATCTTCTAACGAATAACTAAAATATCTATTTTAAGTTGAAGATCGTTTGAAAATGATATAGTAGATCTAAGTTTAACTAATAAATAAAATACTATTTATTTTGAAGTAGAAGGTCGCTTGAAATGATTAGTAAGACTGAAAAGATGAATGCTTTCGAGTATATTTGTTGTTGGTAGCATAGGTCTCTCCTTGTTTGATTTAATTTGGGTAAAAATTAAAATCATGTTTATACTATTTGCGTGTGGGTGTGTAGATAGAGATGGATGATTTGAGAGAGATAGGGGCACAGAGAGTGAACGAAGTGAATATGCATGTGGAGACTATTTACAACTTTGTTGAGGGAGCGCTTAGTATTGAACAGCTTGACCGCGTCATTGATCTTATCCATAACTGCTCTCTCACTGCCCAATCTATCCTCAATCATCCCCACCCACTTGAGATCATTGACGATGACAATGGATGACGCCGCCTCCGATATCACCCGACGCTTAGATTACTTCTCTCTTTTTTATCATAATATTATAATAATAATATGTGTTCACTGTTTCTTGTTTCTCTATGGTTTCTTTTAATGTTTTTAAACTATTATCTCTATGTCTTCAGACCTTTTATGTTATCGAAAACAAAAATCTTTGAGATGTTAATTAAGACAGTTTGTTATCCTGATGGTGAAATTTGTGTTACTATCATCTGAAATTATGTACAATTTTTAAAAAGAGAATCACAGGTTCAGCATGAGCGGGGACAAGCCACCTCACCAGGTGTTCGACGAATTGCCTCACACAAGAAAGTTATGTTATTGGATACAAACTCATTTGTATAACCTTGTAAACAATATAATTTTGCATTCTGCTTTTTTAATGGTGAACTTGAATGGTGAAACTGCATTCAAACTCTCTTAAAATCATAATATTTGTACTAACTATAGTATAAATCACTAGTTCCGTATTATAATTTTTAGTTTTCCTCTTTTGTTTGTTATATGTTATTTCAATTTTCTTTTACACCTTTGAAACTTATATAACCTGTATAAATAGAGATTGCAAATAATTGTTTCATTTATTACTATTTTATTTAATCTAAGATAATACGGTTAATATGGTAGAATTAATAATCACAAATCTTCTATGAAAACTTTTCTTATCATTCTTTCCTTTCGCCATATTCCATAGATGTCATTCCATGTATAATCTATTTACGCAAATAAATAATATATTTATTGTCTGAATCAATAACACAAAGTTAAAACTGTAGACAAAATAAGTAGAATTTTTTTTACCGGTCGGAAACTATGGTGAGGGGGTCCTCCAGGACCATGAGGAGGGTTTGGACCACCACATTTAACTTTACAACGTTCAAAACAATTACCGTCGTGGTCTTTACAAAGTTTAGAACATTCGGTGGAAACATCGATATCCAATCATTTATTTGCTTTGCTTCTGCGGTTATCACCATAACAGTCATTCACCATCATTATCACTACTACAATCGCACTCCATTTTGTCATTCTTAGATCCTACGAAATTAAACTTTTTCCTACCTTCTTCTCTGTTAGTTAATTTATGATTGTTATATATATTTAGAAAAATCAACCTCTATTTATAATAATCTGGTATGCATCTTTTTTATTTGAGTAGATTTGTTTTACTAAATTTTGTGTTTGTTCTTAAATGGTTCAAGAAATCAATGATTTTCTGTATTCATTTTCCTTCTATCTTCAAATTCAGCATCAGAATTGTATATAAAAAATGAATAGATGTCCTTAGACAGAAATATTTCAATATATACAATTTCTTACTACTTCTGATTATTTAAATAGTTGTTACTGTGATTATCTATAAATAGTTTAAAATTATATAATAATACGCTTAATATGTATATAATTTTGCTTAGGTTTTCTTCTCAACATTTTTAGGGCTCTTCAGTTACAATTTCTGATTTATTTACTAACAAATATTAATTTTAATGAATATATTTAATTTTAGTTAACATTTTTAATTATATATTATAAGTATTTATTTATTTTAATTAAATAAATTACTTTTGTTATCAAATTTTAGTCTTCCCCAATTTGCTTTTACTGTTCTGGAGATTTGATATTTAGTAATTACAATTGAATATTTAGAAGAAAAATAATTTCAATATTTAATTGAGATAAATGCCAAAATGGATCTAAAAAAATTTTGTCCCCAAAATAACACTCAATGAAATAAAATGACCAAATAGACTATATTAAAGGATGTAAATATATATTTATATCCATTGAGTTAATTAATCTAAACTTAGGGTTTAAAGTTATGGGGTTGATTTTGGAGGTGAGGTTTATAATAAAATATAAATATTAAAATATTAAACATTTTAAAATAAAAAAATCTATTTTGGTCATTTTTTTCTTGAGTGCTATTTTTGTGATAAAAACTTCAAAAAGGTCTATTTGAGAGATTTGCCCTATTTATTACTATTCTAGTTTTATATGTTTTGAAATTTATATCTAATCTATTAATTTAAGGTCATGCTTTGTATCTACCATACAAGAGTCTATGTTAGACCATTAATTAGAAATTTAAATAAATATCCTAAATTTACTCATAATCTAATATTTTCCTAACAGAACAAATAAACAATATAAATCTAAACAATAACATTCCTAAGAAAGCTAAATATATTTTCATTATACTATTATTTTTATTTTTATCATATTTAATCTGGATCAAAGTTTATATATATATTGAAGAAATTATTTAAAATTTAATAGTATATCTTAATTCTTTTTGAATTATCATATTAATTATTTATAAAACAAATAAATAATAATTTATTGTTTGTAACATTTTATATTTGATTTTTGTAGTAGAAGTAAAAAATTCAAACTAAAATATAATATATTAAATAAAATATTATTTTTAAATATAATTAAATAATTAATTTGGTCATATACAAACATTTCGAGAATAAAAAATTTTAAACAAAAACTAATAAATTTTTTAATAATTCATATAAAACTAATGTTTAAAATTGAACTATTGATATGATGTTGCATTTTTAAATAAATAAACAAAATAAGTGATTAATATATGTTTAGTACAATTTCATAAAACAAATTCAACAAATATAAATTTTCATATACCTAAAAATTGATATATATATATATATATATATATATATATATAGATTTTTAAATAATTTTATAGTTTAATATTATTTTAAAAATAAATATATATCCGCACATATGTGCGGGTTCAAATCTAGTGTTATTTTAAATAAGGCTATTGATATTGATTTACAGAGTTGTAGTGTTGGGACTACTCAATTTTGTTTTCTTCTAAGACTTTAATTAGGTTTAATTTGTTACATTTTGTTAATTACTAATATTATGGTTATTTACATTTTATTATAAATTTTTAACTATTTTGGTTAATTAGTTGGGGTTTTATGGATTTTTGAAAATTTCACTAATCTTATAACTGTATCGAGTAATGAATATAAATTTATGGTTTTATTATTGTTGGCTTAGGCCATTTAGATTTGGTAAAAATAAATAATTAAAAATTGATATAACAATTTTCTATAATACTGCATTAAAAACTTATACCCAAGTATAATCATCTTAAGCAATGTAGTATATTCTCTTCATTATTGATTTCGCCAACATGTGAGAGATTTTTTTTTAAAATAAAGTTGGATATTTGTTGGGTTGAAAGAGTTTCTGTTTAGGTTTTTGATTTATGTAATCTTCATCTACATTATTAAAATTAAAGTACATTTGAATATTTTGGAAACATAGATAACAATATAAATGAAGATTATTTGGAAACATGGATAAAAGTATAAAAAGAAGTGTAGTCATTTTATTAATTTCATTAATTATATTACCTTAATAATACATTACATCATTAATTATATTTACCTTGACAATACATCAAATCATTAATTATATTACCATAAAATAATAGTTCAGATATTTATTTATTACTTAATCAACATCAACTTTATGCAATTATAAAATAAAAAATGTAAAATAATCGGGTTCTGCATATGGTTAATAGTTAGTTTAATCTATTTTACTAAAACTTTATTTTATCTTAATTCCAATCGGTGAAAAATTACGTAACCAAACACATAATTCAAAGGCATAGTTTATGTGAACAAATAAGAACTAAAACGTATTAAATTTATTGTCACTTTAATGTTCACTTCATATAACTAGTTTACTAAATAAAAATTCATTCTATTTCCCTTATTTTAGCCAAACATATAGAAAGAGTTTTTTTCTTAATTTATTTACAAAATCAATTAGGTATGGACATTCTGATACTCATTCAGGTACAAGTTGTTTCTTTTGGAGTTAATTTTTTTTTGGGTTTTGAAAGTAGACCCTCCTAGGATATTATAATTTATGTTTGGAGTTCGAGTTCTGTTCTCCTTTGAATGATTTTGATTCTGATGTGTAGGAGCATAAAATATCTAAATATCCAATGTATCTGAAATGAGTTTGGATATTTGTATCAAAAATAATTTTATTATCCGATTCAGTCTGAGTCTTTTGAATACAATTAGTTATACGACGACACATCTAAAATACATAATACTAATCATGAAACAAAAATATCAATGTATAAAACGTAGAAATCAATTTTTTTTATTACTTACTACTTATATAATTTTTAAAATAAGGTTAAAATGGTCAAATTAATAGTCACAAATCTTTTATGAAACTTCTCTTATCATTACTTTCTTCCGCGAAGTCCCACAAATTTCATTCCATGTAATCTATTTACGCAAATAAATAATATATTTATTGTTTGAATCAATAACACATAAAGCTAGAATTGTAGACAAAAAGTAGATAAAAATGTACGGTCAGAAACTAAGGTGAGGGGTTCCTCCTGGACTATGAGGAGGGCTTGGGGCACCACAATTGACTTTGCAACGTTCAAACAATTACCGTCCTGGTCGTTTCAAGGTTTGGAACACTTGCGGAAACATCGCATCCAGTCATTTGTATGCTCTGCTTCTGCGGTGATCACCATCAAAAGTCACCACTATCATTGTCACTACTACTAGCGCGCTCCATTTTGTCATTCTTAGATCCTACAAAATTAAACTTTGTCCTACCTTCTTCTTTGTTATTTTTATCTTATGATTGTTATATATATTTACAAAAAGATCAACATCTATTTATAATAATCTAGTATGCTTCATATCAATTTTGAGTAGATTTTTTTTACTAAAAGTTTGTGTTGTTCTTAAATGGTCCAAGAAATCAATGATTTTTCTCTATTCGTTTCCTTCCATCTTCAAATTCAGCATCAAAATTGTATACAAAAAATGAATAAATGTCCTTACACATAAAAAGCTCTCCACCAGCTGAACAAGTTTTGGAGAACCAAGTGCAGCGTAATGGAACTTGATCAGCTTAATCCTCTTCATCTTTGTACAAAACCACTTAAACCTTCTTAATGTGCTTATACTTTCATTGTTCCAAGATATTTTTGTTTCTCTTTTAAGATACCTTTGCTTGTGTCTGTGCTCAAGAAGCCATGAGCTCGGTATAAAGTTCCCATATATATGTGCTGAGTATTGATTAATAATGTCACATGATTAGGGACTTGCATTGTTCTGATATTGGATGTCTCTCTATTTCAGCCAATCAACTGTCATTTTGATAGACTACGACCTTCATGGTACAAGCCTTTTGAGGATCGACTCAAAAACGCCAAAACCAAGCAAGAGTGGGATCTAGCAGCCAAGGAGCAGAAGGAGTTTTTTGAAAATGACAGTAAGGCGAGAAGGGCGAGCAGGCTAAGGATGGAAAGCTCTCCTCCAGAGAATCAAGTGCGGCCTAATGGAACTTGATCCTCTCTTATCAATCTTTGTAATAATAACCTTTTCATGTTATGGATTTAGGTTTCTGAATAATATCCCTCTTGATTCTAGTTGTTTAGTTCCCACTTAAACCCTCTTGTTAATGTGCTTCTACTTTCATAGTTCCAAATTATTTCCTTTCTCTTTAAGATTACCTTTGCTTTCCGTCTGTGCTCAAGAAGCCATGAGCTTGGTATAAAGCTCCAATATGTCTGTGCTGAGTATCGATTAATAATGTCACATGATTAGGGACTTGCATTGTTCTGATATTGGATGTCTCTCTATTTTGAAAACATTAGAATTAGAAAAGAAGATTTAGAATATTTACATTATCTAGAATATTTACATATTTATTATTATTACTAAAATTTCTTTTATGTAATGCTTGATCACCAAGTTTTATTCATATATATAAGGCATACATTTGATTCTAATAAAATCATCCATTAAAGAGTTCAATAAAAGGAGTTAGACGTTTTCTCTAATAAACGTGAAAAGTGTTTTTTGGTTTCTCGAATTACCAAATTGGAGTTTTGTTAGTATTCTTGAATAAACTAACATCTTGATAGAAATCCCTAGTGGTGTCTATCAAAGTGGTATCAAATCTGATGACGAAGAACACAACCAAAGCGGTAACTTGAAGCATGACGATGGGTGAACCAAAGGATGTGGAAGGGACCAAGGCAGGGAAATTGGGTCTCAAACAGAATGAGGAGCACACATACTCAAACGAGTTATCACGACGGAGCCAACGATGACAGAGGTGATAAGAGCCATCAGAATTCTTAACACCAAAGTGGTTTTACTTACGGAAAAAAAAAACGGGGGATGAAGAGACAAGTCAAACCGCGATAAAAGAACTTGGGATGAAGGCTGAGAAGCAAGGTACACAAGTTACTAGAGAGAAATCATTTGTTAAAACAGGGGAAGCACTTTCCCGTAAAGTGGAAATCTCAAGCTTTTTTGGTGAAAATCCAGAGGGATGGGCGCTACAAGCGGAGCGATACTTCATGTTTATCGCTCTTCAGAAGAAGAAAAGAAAGAGATCGCTTTCTACAACATGGCCGGAGATGCGTTGATATGGTTCCAAAGTGAAGAGTCACAACATATTAGGGACAAATGTCTCACATTGGAAGTTGGAAGGATTCTAAGTAGTATATAAGATAGATGGACCAATCCACTTATCACCAATTGATTTTAGGTTAGAAGTCCATCTCGCTTAACATGGTATCAGAGCCCACGATCCAAACAATCCAACCCGATCCATTATCGATCTAGCCCAAATTTGGCCAATCGGTCCTTGCTCAAACATTCCATGATTGACGCTCAAAGAGCCATCATCTCGAGGGGGTGTACTAGGGACAAATGTCCCATATCGAAAGTTGGAAGAGAATCTTAGTAGTATATAAGATAGATGGCCAATCCACTTATCACCAATTGGTTTTAGGTTGTAAGCCCATCTAGCTTAACACAACATTCAATGTTATCTTTGGATGACTTTAAGGTGAGACTATTCTTGCGGTTCGGAGTGGGCAGAGAGGATCTCCTTACAACCGTTTGGTGAATCTGAAGCAGACAAAGCTAGTAGCAGAGTATTGTCGACAATTTGAAGGGATAACAACTATATCACGAAAAATACCACAAGATTTTTTGGAGGAAGCTTTCTTAAATGGTCTGGAACTAGAAATCGCTAAAGAATTCAAGCTATTTCTCTCTACTGGTTTATCACGACTGAAAGAGACGACGCAGAGAGTTGAAAACAAAAACTAAACTATTCACTCTGAGAAGAGTTTCCAGCAGCTGTCGTGTTTACAACAACTATCACGGAATAAAACCCTTCAAAAAAGAGAGGGATGGAAGACAGTGAGACTCCAACATTGAAAGACAACATTGATCCTCCATATTTGGTTCATACAATGACTCTCAAAGAAGTTGAAGAGAAGAAATCCAAAGGAATCTGTCATCGATGCGGAAAAACAAAGGCATTTATGTTGGGTAAAGAGCTGAAAATAATATTGGTAGATACATGAAATGGTGAAGACAACTTTGAGAATGCAGTGAGGTTGAAGAGAAGAAAGCCAAGATTGTTTAAAAACTCTGCATAGTTTTATTGTATCTCTAAACTTGATTATTCATTAATGATATTTTGGTCAAACTTTAAGATGGATCTTGAAAAACAGTAAACTAAATTAATCAAAATGGTACATATTAGACTCAAAACAATTATTAATGGTCTTAGTTGATAATTTTTCTATTTTATTATATGCCCAATTATGAATCATTAAGTGTCGAACGCTTCAATTAACATCCCTATTAATATATTGTAAGACTATATAATTGTCATTAAGAAATCAAGGACACCTTTCTATAGTGATAGCAATAGTAAGTAATTATCTACGTACGTGAACTTAGATAGTTTGGCTAGCCTTAGCCTTGCAAAAGAATCTATCCTAAATAATTAATTCGAAAACTGTAGATGTAAAGTTATGGTATTTTGTAAACCAGTTATAATCACCGACTCACAGTATGTATAATTTGTCAAAAAAAACTATGAAGATTTGCTTAAGCGTTTTAGGTATAAAAATTTTGGGTTCGGGACTAAAGGATCCATTTACTACTTAGTCTATTTTCGGTTTGGTTTGGTTCGAATAGTTTCGGATTTAGTTCGGTTTGGATAGTAAAACTAAGAACCATAAAATACCCAGAAAAAAATGAAGCGTTTTGACATAGCCTTATTTTAACCTTGTCTTTATTTTAGTCCTATTAGTTTAATAGCTAAACAAGTGTCTATTCATCTCATAATATTCATTGTTTTATTTAGTTATCCAGAACTGATGGAACGATTTATATTAAATTTCCAATAAGAAGCACATCATACTAATTATTATTTGTTGAATTGCTGAGAGAATGGATTTGATTGTTATATTAGGGTGAGCATATAGAGTTTCTATTTGATTAACATTATTTGATGTGGTTGCAATAGTAGGGGTGATAGTTATACTTATACATTATGTGAGTCTCTACTTTTCAAACCTCTTTCACAGGCTACCTTTTTTTCTTGAGGACAAGCGAAAGGTTAAGTTCGAGGGAGTTGATATACCTTGTTATTTACCAGTTTTAAACCATCATTTAGACTATATTTGGAGTCTATTATGTGTGTTTGGATTGTGTTTTAGAGTCTTTACAGGTCCAAATACGTTTTGGAGCATTATGGAGATCATTGAGCTTGTTAGAGTACTCAAAAGAGATATTCAGTAGTTGTTCACATTCAGCTAAGTACGAGTCCGAAGTCAAGCATGACCATCGATCGACAGAGCATCCTTGTTGTCGATCAATGGCCCACTCATAGAGTATTGGTTGACTACAATCCCAAGTCAAGACGCAATTACAAGAATGCCCCTAAACGAGTTTTGACCTAGTTTATATGGATTTTGCCATTGTTTAGGCAGAAAAAAGAGAAGAGAGAAGCCACGTTTTATTTTACAGCTTTTAATTTTCTTGCATTGATTTTTTAGTAGTTTAGGGGAGAAAATCTGAACTCCTTTAGAGACATGTATTGAAACCCCATTTATTATTCTATGCATTACATTATTCAGTTCGTCATGTTTTCTTTGATCATATCTGGGTAATTTACCTGTTAGATTTAAGGTTCATAATGGTATTGATGAATTAGCCCCAAAATATGATTTCTAGTATGAAGCAGTATCAATATGTGGAATTGTTTTTAATGCTTGCGTTCTAGAGTAGCTAACTAAGAAGCCTGAACTTAAAACATGGACAACTACGAGAGTAAGTTCTGTGCTAAAATTGATTTCATTGAGCTAGGTTGTTAGATGCATGCAAGAGTTGGTCTAATTAGTATAGTGGACGAACTTCCTGTCTGATTATCATCGATCGACATTGGGCCTTAGCCTTCGATCGACGGTGTACTTCCCTTTCGCATACGAGAGTTAGAACAAGAGGGGGTCGGACTAGTTAACATTTTATGTTCTCCCATATTAATAATTCTCTGGATCCTATCCATTATAATTTACTTTCGTGAAACCCTAGATCTACCGCTTTTCGATATTTGCATTCACTTTAGTATTTTAGATAATTTCTTATTTCTGATAAACTTACAACCAAAACCACTATTTATATTTGCCTACCTTAACCATTAGAGTTATAAAAATCTATTATGTGCCCTCGCTCTTTGTGGATTTGATCCTTAAGTACTGCAATTTGACCTCTTTTGACAAAAGTAGTTCGTAAAGTTAATTTGATAGATTGAATTATTAAGAACATAAACCTTAACCCGCACGATGTCATTTAGCATGCCACATTACTTGTTTAGAGAAATCAGAAATAGAAATTAAAACAACAAATAAATCAGATGCAAGCATGGTATCTTCATCTTCAAGTAAGTACAAGTCTCCTTTGGTTACACCTTTGCCAAGCAACTTACTTTAATCAATATCCCGAAAGTAGACATTATTAGGTATGAAGGTAACATTGCAATTTAAATCAGTAGTTTTTCTTTTAACAGATAACAAGTTTGAGGTAAAATTATGCATATACAAACCTTAGAATCTTTATCAAATAACTTAAGATCACCTACTTCTTTAATTGATACTCTTTCTCCATTAGCTATCATGAATTTCCTAAAGCATGGACTATGTTACTAATCAAATTTAGATCACTGATCATATGGTGACTAGTTCGAGAGTCTATAACTAAAGGTTTTGTCAATCTATAACTAGTTACAGAATTCACAGCAGTATCACAAGTTGAAGCATTTAAAAAAATACCAAAATTGTTACTAGAGTTTTTGTTGAGGGCTTTAATGAGAGCATCAAGGTGAGACCTCTTGATTGTTTCATCTTGATTGGTCCTCAAGGTACAGTAACTGCTGGATGGTTCACTCATTTCACCAGAGAAGTGTGTCCTTGCATCATTGTATGGTGTTCTGAACTTCTGAGACTTGAGGTGAGGGTGTAGTATCCAACATTTGTCTTTGCCATACCCTTCTTCTTGCAATGATCACAAACCCATATCTTTTTGTCTTCATGTTTGTAGGTGCCCTTTTTTGCAACACCCTTCAGCTTTATTTGCCAACACCAGTTTTCCTTTGCCTCCAAAAAGACCCAATGAACCTTGCTCCTTCTGGAATTAAGCACACACTTCTTCTAAGGGTTGGTAACTTCTATACCCTTAATATGTGCTTGATCAGGTCATTGTAACCTGAGTTTAGAGTGAGAAGCAGGGCAAAGACATTGTCTTGCTCACGCCTCTCATTCAACACACTAGGCTCAACAGTAACGGCCTCAGCAACTCCAATTCAGCCCACAAGGCCCCGAACTTGCCAAAATGTTTGTTGAAAATTATGTATTTTTGATGGAGGGTGTTGATAGCTCTCTTAACTTCAAACACTCTGCTCATATTTGAAATGTTGTTATACAACCTTTTGAAGAGTGTTTCACAACTCTTTGGATGTTTCACAGTAGGAGTAAGCTTCTAAGATTGATGCCTCAAGACTGCTTTGAATTATGTAAAACACCATGAGATACTCCTGATCCCATTTTCCATCACAAGCAAGCATTACTTCTTTGGCATCCTATCCTAGGCTGGTTTTCTTTGAAGTTTGTTATATGTCACATATGACCAGAGTCCTCTTCTTCCTAAATTAATTTTAACCACAAAAGATATTTAACTCCCTTGAGAATAAATGGAATCACCGCCTTTGAGTTTTCTATTTTCAAACAACATGTATCGAGTGGATGAACGAAAGTTTCAAAAGGAGAAATGAAAACTCAGAGTAAAAAAAAACAAAATTTGCGGAAGTAATAGAAGGAAATGATGAGAATAAGATCTTAAGAGCTGATATTGTAATGATATCATGTGAGATTTGATAGAATTATGAGAGTTTAACTGAAAAACATGAAGAACTTACAAGAACAGTAAAGATAGAGATGAGAGATTTCAATAGAGAGAGAAAAAAGAAGAAGGAAAAATGATTTCTTGATCTTTACAATTATGGCTACAAGATTAGTAGTATGTTTATTTTTCTAGGACAACCAAAACAATTGAAGTTACTGTTCATGAAATTAATATTCATGGAGTTATTTTTCGCATAATTACTGTTCACCGAATTACTGTTTAATTTAGCTCTCTTAAACTATTTTCTCTTGTTATTTATCCCTTCATGTCAACAAGCCTAATCCCTTTTTCATTAACGATGTTTTGATGTGTGTAGATGAGGAACGTTCTTTCCCGAAAAATATTGTTTTCAAGTAAATAAGTCCATTAAGTGTGTTTTGCGTTTAGTTACATTTCAGATTAATTAATATTCAAGATGTTGTGAGTCCAGAATATAGGATCAAAAGGTTAATGTAATTTAGGATATAGGATCAAAATCAAATTAATCTAAAGTAACTGCACAACACATTCAATTACAATGACTTTTTCTTTAACTTTCACAACATATCTAAATAACTTTTCAACGGCTTCCAGATAAAGAAGAGAAGACTATTTTGAATAAGGCCGACCAAACTTTGAACACTCCTTTCACCAAAAACTTTAAACACTCCTTCACTTTTAAATCATAAACTTCACCGTCGTGTCATTAGACTAATGTACACCCAAACCCACCTAAGTCTATCAGCCTACTTAGAACCTTACATACCTTCATAGACAAGCCCAAAACCTTTTAAGTTAGCCTTACCAAACCCAACAACAGAACATATCAACCCAACAAGGATCACATTTCACCATACATCCTTGTCGATCAAAATTAAGCTACCAAAAATGAAGCATATCCTTAATCAAAAATAAGAAAACAACCCATGATCAAAGAAATCCATATATTGTAAGATGTAAGGTAAACAACCACACAAACTTCCCCCACCCCACCCACACGCAATACAATTTGGACGAAACTCCAAATCATGTTTCGTTCGCATGTGAAGTTGCTAGAAAAGTGTGGGCATTGTCCAATTTCCTTCGCCTCAAAATGGTTTCCACAAAGACTCTGTTTTTGTGAATTTTAGTTACCTTATTAAAATGAGTAAAAACGTTGGAGTGCCTTTGGAAACTAGGAGATGCTACCCGTGGGTGTTGTGGCTGATTTGGAAAAATAGAAATAAATTTATTTTTGAAGCAAATGAGCAAGGGGCAGGTGAGATTGTTCATAATAGTTATGATGAACTTCATCATGGTTTATGGCCCAACAGTTGGATAAAGAGGGAGAACAAAGAGATGAGGAGGTTGATAGATCTCTTAAGAGAAAATGGGCTAAACCTCTTCATAATTGGGGTTAAATGTAATTATGGAGTGATGTGGTTAAAGAAAGCTCAGGTTGCAGGTGCTGCTTGGATAGTTAGGGACAGTGATGGTGATTCCCTGCTGCATAGTAGAAGATCTTTTGTTGGAGTTGTAACTTTGGAGGAAGCAAAGGAAAAAGCGCTAGAGTAGACTCTTGATTGTATGGTAACTCATCGAGTAGACATAATTATAGTCGCAGGTGAAGATGCAGTTCTCATTAAAGTCATTGAGAGACCAAAAGCGTGGCCATCTTTTACATCAATCTCCCAAAAGATGAAAAAAAGTTTGTGCAAGTTTAGCTGCTGGGAAAAGCAAAGTTGAATCAAGAAGTGCTAATAGATGTGCTTATCTCATTGTGATAGTGTTGTGATGGATCGATGGTACCAATCCTAAGTAGCTAGAGGTGCCCCTTTTTAGATTTCAAGTCTACTATCATTTGAGAAAGTCTAACATCAGTTCCGTAGCTTTTGTTTAGTTAGAATCATTTTTTTTTGGTGTAAGGAGGTGTTTCTTTAAACTCCTTTGTTGTAACTTTGGCTACTTTGTTTGGGTTTCTTAACCCTGCTATCTATATATATACTTTTGAGGGAAAAAAAAAACAATATGTGAACAGTTTGCGCGGGTAAACCAATGGTAATATCCAAAACCTTCTTTGTCGTGAACCTTTCTAAAGGCTACTTTCACTTAGTTGAACCAGACTTAGTCGTCTTGACCTCGTGAGAATCCAGTTGATATTTTAAGCACTATATTGTGAGAATCTTCTAAAGATTTGTTAGAGTAAAGAACTTTACATGGCGTTACTTTAAAATGATAGAATTATAGTATTTATTTTGTCAACTGTCATTGTGGGAGTAGCTACCAAAAATATATGGCTGTGTAGTCACTGTTTAATCATGTGATAAAATGCCTAACGAGCTAATCGATAGGAATCATATATATATGATGTTTGGTATAATAACATTTTGTAGTTCGTAATGTGGCGGGAAAAGAAATAAAGAAAACTATTGTAACGTTCTGAATATGAGGTACATCGTTCTTTCATGGTTCATTCAAAGGTATTTTGAACAAAAGAGAAACCAATTGGTACAAACTATTCTCAGATCAGATTAGGATAGAGTAACAAAATTACTATCGGATATGACTCGACGTTGTTCTCAATGCAATCAACATGGCCACAACTCACGTACATGTTGGCGTTAAGCTCTCCTGTGTCCGTCTTACAGAGGGTTTGATCCGAAAAAGTGATCTTGTTGTGATTCTAGGCTTGGCGTCTCTCATTCATGGTCAGCTCCCTCAAGTTCTCTTGTTCACTCTTCTGTTTTGTTCTTTCTTTAACTCTGTGGGTTGTGTTTCAACTTAAGACAAGCATAAATCTCTCGCTTTACTCTCTTGTTTGTTTGTTTGTTTGTTACACTCTTGGGTTTACACTGACCGTGACCACGGCCTCCGAGGACTTTATTTTCAGAAAGCACATAGTCATATGGATAATATGTTTTGATCTAGCTCTCGCTTGTGGTGCAAAGAGAGTTCTCCGTATATGTCTACACTCCACACTGTAGAATGTTATCCTCCTGAATTAATTATGCGATAATTGCCTTTGCAGTTTGATGGATTCTCAAAGAATACAGGGCCGCTGACTATGTTGCAGAAACATTCATCCTGGACATGGAAAGAGTGTGAATCCACCAAGAATATCACCAAGCCACCACGTGTATCAGCTTCCTGCTTTTTTGGACCATCCAAACACGCGGACACAACCACGTCCAGGTTCATTCCAAACCCAGCCAGTGTTGCTGCTCTGGACATGAACACAGTGATTCTTGCTGTCCCCTGCTTCAATGGTCTCTAAGGTTTGCGAGTATATGTATATTGAACACATTTGTCGTAAGTATTCGTTGGGATTAAAACACGAGTCTGTGTACTGTCAAAAGACCAAAACACGATATGTTTTGTTGTCAGTCAAAAGACAATATATATAAATACAAAGCAGTAATCCAAGCCATGAGTTACGGTTGTTGCATTTTCTATTCAAATTTGCAAAACTTTTAACTCATCCGCAATTGCCTTGTTTTTCTTGGCCTTCTTCTTCATGGGGACAGTCTTCCTGATGGTAACGACTTTTGATTCAGAATTCATCAGGACAGTCACTTCATCATCTGAATCTGAATCGTCAGAATCTGGGCGGGGCATAGATTTCATAACACGCTCAGGTTCACCTTTCACAAAGTCTTCATCTGCAAATTCACAATGCTCTGAAGCCTCAACTTTCTTAATCCCCTAGTGCAATCATTGAAAACAAAAAAGTAATTGAATAATACAAAATAAAAAAAGAAAGAAAAAGGTATGAGGCAACAAAAGTTACATAAAAGTCAAGACTGTCGATAAAGGACGAGAATTTGTTGTGATGGAAGGTTCTCTGTAGAAATCTCTGGAGAACTCAGCTGGATCCCAAACGATGAAACTCTTGCCGCTTCACTCCAAGAGATGATTGAATCCGTTGATGGATCGTCCACCATGCGATATACACGCTCCAGTGTCGTAACAAATCCGAATCTTGATGCAAACGATCCATTCTGCTGCTTTTCTTTTTTCTTCTTTCCGCACCCACTTTGTTGCTTAACCATATCGTCGTCCCGAAAAAAACTACTTCGTAACCCTAAAGATTAAGAATGAGAGAGAGAGAGAGAGATCACCTTTTATACGACGACAACTGGGCTCACAATTTGTTTGGGCCTTGTCTCTCGTGTGTATGCCTCATTAATCTATGTTGCTGTCTTGTTACCAGCCGCATGATCTATTACGTTAATGACACACGCCTCACGCTTCTCTACCAATATGCTTCACTCGCGAATAAACTTTGTTTTAACATTATTATTATGTCTACGCACCCCGTGAGTGTGAGTTCATCAATCTACTGAACGTCCGAATATAAGTGACGACACCTACCATTTCTTTTTAGTTGAGAGTCATATACAGTATCGGTGCATGTGCATAATGTTTTTATTTTACGTTCATTAATTAATATTAATATAAATATTTTTTAGACTAAATGATATGTTATTAGATAATAAATTTAATTAAATAAAACCTAACTATTTTTTTTTTTGCTGTCTTCTCTTTTTTTTTTTTTTTTTCTGGTTCATGTTTGCTAAAATAGTTGTGTGAATATGTTATTAACGTGAATTATTAGTTAATCTTTGTCCAGGAAACTCAATTTTCCATACTATTTTTTTTTCTTTCTTTTTCTCGTTTTGTAAGTTTTGGATTTATTAGAAACTTGAAATTTAAAAATTTTAAAACTGTCATAGGATTTAATATTTTCTGAAATTTTCTGAGCACAATAAATTTTTGAAGTTGACACTAGGAGTGATTTTATCATATGTTTTGCTTTATCACCCCCTCTTCTACCATGACCTCTCATTGTTTTTTCTATATAAAACTAGGAGAAACCCTCTTTTATATTTGTTAAATTGAGTTTATTTTTGGGAGGTTTAAAAGTTTGGTTAAATTCTTTGTATGAAACCATATGTGAATCGTTCTTATACACTTCCATTGTGTTTGGAGTGTTAATGTCGTTGGATTTGATTAATTCATGATTATTTATTCTATTGTTTTAATTGTTTGGTTGGGTACATGTTTGTATATATATTTTGTAGTTATTTTTTTTGTTTTTATTGTATTTTTTTTTTGTTTTACTGGATCCTTTCTTTTTGTATATTTAACCAAGAAGCTTTTTGGTTTGTATATTTTTTTTTGTTTTAACTTACGTTCAATTATTTGACCTCCACTTCTAATGCTACATGTAGTTACTAAGGCTGTTGATTTTGTTAGAAACGTAAAAAAGTCATTAGAGAACTATGTGCAAGTATGTGTAGATATCTATCTTTAAGCTTTGTGTGTTTTCGTAATGTACTTGTTTGAAGTATAATAAAATATATGAGTCACTTTTTTTTCAAAATAATGTTTAGACGAATAGAGGTTAAGGATGTCTGGCTTCCAAGCAAAGATCATATCATACGCTGACTATATTTTCATAAATCTTTTCCCTTAATTTTTTTCAATTAAATCAACTTTCTTCTAACCATTTTAAACAAATGACATTTAAAAATTCTTGAATGCTTACGATTTTCACTTAAGTTCTCATATTTTTTTTAAGTAAAAGCTACAATTAGAAAGAGTCGAAACGCCATCCTATTTTGATGAATGAGAAACCAAAACAAAAATATTAAAAGAAAGCTTCACGTTCTAGACTGCCCAATCAACCTCCTAGTAGCAGCCGCAAGAGCAGCAGGGAAACTTAGAATCTTTAGTTCACGAAAATGCCATTTGCTGAATAAAACTTCTTGCATCATTCCCCTTTCGTTCTTATCCAAAGTAAGCTTTAGGTGAATGGCTATCTCTTGTACCCTTATGTCCTTATTTTTCCATTTATACCCATATTTTACTGTCTGCAATGTAACTCCACAACATAACATTGCTTAGTTCTTATACGTTCACAACAAACATGAACAACAATACCACAAAACACTTACCAAGCATGTGTCAGGAGTATCAGCAGGCACAAAGAATGTTGTAAACATTGCTTTGTTGAAGCTATTAGTACTTGTCTTTTGTATGAAAAAACTGCTTTTTTCTGTTCATGTTGTTGCTGATGATGATGATCGTGGTTGCTGGAGCTTTGTTAGTTTTTCTACTACTAAGTTCACTAAGGGAGTGCACTTGGGAACCTTGGGAGTTGGGAGCGGAGGAGGATGGTGCCGCTTTCTCAATTGCATTATCGTCCTGCTGCAGATAAACATAAACATAAAATATCAGCTTCTTGAAGAATAAGATCATCATCTTATACTTGGCTAATATAAAAGAATTGGAAACAAATTGTATAAAATTGTTTTGGTCGGTGTCTACTCTGCATGATAAATCATAGATAAACTATAGTTAGCTGACAATCCAAGACTCATACACTAAAATTTTCCAAGGAAGAGAGGAGGTATACCTTTAAATATACATCAATAACTCGACAAAGAAGCTTGATGAAAGATCATACAGAACATATGTTGTTCTGTTGCTTTTTTTTTTGCCGTAACCTAATCATCAAAGTACGATAAAATTTAACCAAAATAGATAACGCTTTGCAGAGGACATATGTTTTTTTACTGAATTTTTACAGGACGTATGTTTTCTTTTAGTTGAGAGGATGATGTTCAAGGAAAGAATGCTTACTTTTTATAGGAGCAGAGACACGGCCTTGCATAGAAATAAGATGCCATTCAATAACAGATTGATGCTCGAAGGGGGGGGGAGGAGCTAAGGAGTATGATTAAGGCGATGAATCAATATAGCGTAACGTTTCCGTTGATTAGAAGAGAAGGCAAAACGTCAAGATTAAATATTCATAGGTAATTCCTCACATGGATTGAACATCTGGAAAGCTCCATGGCTAGTATCAGAGAACGAAGGAAAGGACTCTAGGACTCAACAACGGAAGAAGAACGTGAATCCTAAAAACTCGTGTTCTTGGTCTTGTTGTCTTTCGGACTGGATTATGTGATCAAGCAAAAGCCCACAAAATCATATGTAAGCCTGCAATCAAAACACACAGTTTTGATAGATGGACATGTGACACTTTCTCCTTATACTATTTGATGATTTGGCATCCTAAGAAAGAGAAAAAGTTTACTTTATATAGTGTAGATTATTATAATAAATAAATATTATAAATTAATTAAGTTATATTAATTAATATAGTATATTTTATCAAAAGTACGAATAATTAAAAGTATAAACCAATTTATAATTTAGCTTCTTGGATCCAAATCCGGATAGTAAAATTTCGGATCCGTCCAAACCGGATCTGAATCCGGATATCTTAATTTTTAGGTCTGGATCCGGGATCCGAATCCGGATATCTGAGGGTATGACAATATCTAGGCGGATATCCGAAGTCCGGATACCTGAAAGACACGAATACGGATCCGGATACTAAAGTCACGGATCAGGCGAATCCGGGATCCGGATATCAAAAATACCCCGGATATCCGATCCGTCCCACCCCTATAATCAATCAATATCACTTGCCAAGTAATATAAATGATATCACAAACAATTATTTATGGTAACTTAATTATCAAAGCTATAGAACGAGTAATGATGTTTTGATTAATTCTTTTTTTATATTTATAAAATATAAAAAATGAATATTTTTAATAAAATAAATTTCATATTATTATATAGAGAATTATATTCATATATAAAGTATTATACATAATTATTAATGTCTTATAGTGTCCATATATTATTATGAAGTTTTTTAAAATAAAAAATTATTTCTTATGGCTTACAAAATCATTTTATCATAATGTTAAAATTATTTATACTAGAACATAAAAGTGAAATTATATATTAAATGAGAAGTTACTTAAGTGATTTTTGTTTACGTATTCGATCATTGGTGAATTCTTAGAAAAATTATTATAATTTGTTTGGCCACTGATTTTATTTTATTTTATTTTAATCAGATCTAAAAAATAAAATAAAATTATAAATAATTAATATCAGTTGCCGAATAATCTAAATGATATTAAAATAATAATTTATGGTAACTAATTGTTGGAACTAAAAAGAGTAAAATGTTTAATTAATTTTTATAGTTATAAAAATACATAATATAATGAAAAAAATTATATATAAATCACTATAAGAATTTATATTTTACACAAATAATATTTCATACAATACTTATATCCAAAAATTTGCGGGACAACCACCTAGTATTAGACAAAATGATATGTTATTAGATAATAAATTTAATTAAATAAACCTAACCTTTTTTTTTTTTGCTGTCTTCTCTTTTTTTTCTGGTTCATGTTTGCCTAAAATAGTTGTGTGAATATGTTTTTTTTTTTTTCTTGCTGAAATTTGGAAAAGTTGTGTGAATATGTTATTAACGTGAATTATTAGTTAATCTTTGTTCAGGAAACTCTATTTTCCATACTATTTTTTTCTTTCTTTTTCTCGTTTTGTAAGTTTTTGGATATTATTAGAAACTTGAAATTAAAAAAAAAACTGTCATAGGATTTATATTTTCTGAAATTTTCTGAACACAATTAATTTTTGAAGTTGACACTAGGAGTGGTTTATCATATGTTTTGCTTAATCTATAAATGTTTTATCACGCCCTCTTCTACCAGGGTTTCCGTGACCTCTCATTGGTTTTATTTTTTTTGGGTCTAAATGACCTCTCATTGTTATCCACTGGTCTTGGACATTTTGGGAGGGTTTAAGCGGCCTGCCTACTCGAGACCTCGGGCCACACATACATTCAATGAGATAATTGTGTTTCCTTCATCCAAGTCTTCCTTCTTTTCCATGTCTAGATTATCCTCATCCATGGAAAAAGCCAAAATGGAAAAACGATTAGAATTAGTTACCTCAGGTTAATTAATTTATAATTGAGAAACTCCTTTTTTCTTTTTGAATAATGAAGTCCTTTTAACGTTGGGTTTAAAGTGACCATGCAGGCTTCACATTGTACTAAACTTCGTTTTATACAAGTGACGCTACATTTGTATCGGGGGTTTTCATGCCTTTGAGTCATATACAGAAGTAACGCATGTGCATATTGTTTATCTACGTTAATCAATTAAAAATACATATTAGAATAGGTAAAGCTCTAAAATTTGAAATAAACCTTGGAAACTAAACATTACATCAACCTCACTGAATATGATAAGTGGTATACAAACACAATAATTAATGGTCCGGAGAGGTGCTTTCTTGTACATTACTTGTTGTTTGTGTTGCATGTATACTAAGTTAGTAGTAGTGAGATATATCTCCAAGTATAAACTCTCTCTTTTTTTTTTTCAATTTACTCAACTAATAAGAAGCTTTCTTTGTAATTTTTGGAATAGTATGATTTTGTTCATAAAATCTTAGCTACATGAATTTGTCTGGCTGTGACTTGTCCACAAGACAATTGAAAAAAGCTACACATGTATACTAACTTGTGCATTGTTTTGGACATGTGTCATTAGTTGTTGTTTGTGTTGCACGCCAAGGTATGATAGTAAGTTAGACATCTCCGAGTATGTATGGACTGTGGATCAAAAATACTGAAGGATGCATTAATAAAAGACGCATTGATTGAAATAAGTCAAGAACAGAGGCCCAATGGATCTGGGCTTTTGTAATGAATGTGGGGTCTCGAAAACCTAATGATCGTGGCAGCAAAAGAGCGAGTGAAGTTTAGGGATGAAGGATCCGTTTGAAGCAGCCATTGAGGAGCAAGAGGAATGGCCACCGGAATCACCTGGTGGCGTAGGCGGAGATGGACGAGTAGAAATAGAGCAGACTCCAGAAGAAGAAGAAGAAGATGATGAGAGAGCTCTGAAGAGATGTAAAACCTCCGAAGAGAAAGACAACATGGGAGCTGAGTTCACCAGATACCCAACTCCTGCGAAGATGCAGTGAGTCTTTTTTATTTGATCAAATCTTCATTTTTTTTTCCTTTGATTGTTCATTTGTGGAACTCTTCTTAGGACCATTTTAACGCATTTCACAGAGGATCAAATGAGCCGATATGAATCTTTCAGGAGATCTGCTCTTCATAAATCAAACATGAAGAAGGTATATATAATACTACCTCTGTTTCTAAATAATATATATCTTAATTTTCACACATATTAAAAAAATTAATATTTTTTTAAAAAAAAAAAAAAAAAAAAAAATTATCAATTAATATTTCTTAAAATTATCAATGCATTAAGTTTTTAAAATATAATAGTTCTCTATAAATTTTAACCAATATCAATTCAATAAATTTAAAATTATCAATTAATATTTCTTAGAAATTTACAGTTCATTATTAAAATTACATAGAAAATCTAAAACATTAATCTTTTAGAAATAAAAAAATGTTAAAACAGAATAAATATGATTTTGATTAATTTAATATTATGAACCCTTCTCTCTGCCACAGTTATTACAGAGTATCACAGGTCAGAAGGTCAGCGACACTTTGAATATCGTTGTTTGTGGTATTGCCAAGATGTTTGTTGGTGAACTCGTGGAAAAGGTAGAGCTGCTCAAAATTTTCAGTTTCACTGTCCACACATATAGTCTGTATTAGTGAGGATATACTCTTGTTTTTCTGGAACAGCTCGAGTTGAGATGGGTAAAAGGAAAGATTCAGGACCTATCGAAGACTTAAGCTCCAAGGCAAAGTGCCTAAGAGATCTGTTCCACGGCTTTTCCGCTAGTTGATGTGTTGGTTAGCTCGTGGCTTGTAGACCCCATAATATATTAGACTAAAGTATTTTGTTTATTTTCGTTGTAACCCCTAGGGATGTTAAGTGAAGCATTTTGACATACCGTTATTTTAACATTACCCTTATTTTAGCCCTATTAGTTTATAAATAAGTGGGCCAAACAAGTGTCAACTCATCTCATAATATTCATTTTTTTTTAATTTGGATATCCTGGGTTAATGGAATGGTCCATGTTAAAATTCCAATGAGAGGTCATAGACCCTCTCTTCCAATATAAAAATGGACCCTAAACAAAAGTTTATTTTCTAGATATTATTTACCAAATGATTTTTTAAATTGCACTGACATATCATCTTTATTATTTAGCACTTTCACCAAAAAAAATATTGACATGGATTAAGTCTAGATATGACATATCTTCTCTATTAAAAAAAAATACAATTTTTATCTACTGTTTAAAAATCATATAGGACCATTTAATTAAACTTTATAAGAGATCTTTTCATTAACTAGCATAACATATTAAAAATATTTATATCTATCTTACTAAATCACACACGTGAATCAAATCTCTTTTATTAGAGAAAATTTTCCATCTATTTTATCAAATATAAGCTAAAATTTGAAAGTTTCTTGAAACCTGATACACTATATCATGTAATGTTTTAAGATGGCCATAACATATATTTCATATCATATTGAATAATCATAATATTAAGTTTCATCGATCTCGAGTTATTTAGGTTTCACTGGCCATAATATAAATTTCAATCTCATATTGAAAGGAGAGATTACAAAACATAAGAAAATTCAAAAAGAATCATTATAAATATTTATCCTCTCGTAGCCACCATGTTCATCATAAAAAAGGAATACAAATCCATGAACATAACCCAACTAAACAACACAGCTAAATAATCTTAACTATTTTCATAAATAATATTGAAAATTTCATTAATTGTTTTTTCAAATTCCAAAAAACATTTTGTTTGCCATTTTTAATTTATAATACGGTATATTACAGAATATACTAAAGCATTTAAAATATTCAGAGATCCTAACTTTATTATTATCTTCCTAATAATGATCATAAACTAATGTACACAAAAAAAATTTTGTTAACATTTATTGTTTTATATTTATATAATCTAAACCAACAATAATTAATCATCTGAAGATCTCTCTTTCCTTTATAGTTATCCTAAAATCACGTTATACATTCTAAAAGGAGGTAATACGTTATTTTTACCTGTGCTTTTCAAACGGATTCATCTTTTGTTATTAAGATACACTATATTATGATATATATATATAGTTCTCCATTTATGGTAATTTTTATAAATATGCTTTATATATTTCTATGGATTTATAAATTGCCTTGTAGAAAAATAATTTGATTTTTTTTTGCAAAATAATATCTATTTCAAAGCATAATTAATTTTTTTTAGATAACTATTTATTGTGGTAATTTAGACAACCATACAAATTACGAATATTTTGTAAAAAATATATAGAAAAACGATCCATTTGATAAAGTAAGTTATCTATCTTATAAATATATCAAACAACAATATAATATGAACAAGTAAAACTTATACAAACAAATACAAAATAAAAAAAATATATAATGTTATATATTATAAATAAAAGATAACATCCGCGCTGGTCGCGGGGTCAAAGTCTAGTATTCTATTAAATACAAGTCCATGACTCATTTTATATGTGATTTTTTATTTACACTATCACTAAGACAGTTTTACTAAATATATTTTTATTAAAGCGAATAATAAAATCTTTTTAACCACTTTATTCATAATATATTTTGATATCATTTTTATTTTAAGTTATAAGTAATATATTAAAAATTACAACAAAACTGTTGGAGAATATTTTAGCAAGATCTTAATTTTTTGTAAAACAATAGAAATATTTAACTAGTTTCAAATTGGGTAATGAAATATAATATACTTTAATATTATATTCATTTATATTTTATAAAATTAAATATAAAACTTCTATCCTTTTTATATATTTTATAGCTATAGTCCTAGCATATTAAAATAAAAATATTATTTTGAAGTAAATATTTATAATATTGAATAAGTTAATCTATTTTATTTTCATAAATAGAAAATATTAATGTTAAAAATATATTATACATTGGAAGAACGGGATTAACATTATTAACTATATAAACATGTATAAAATTGACATATAAACTTTTACATATAAAATAAATATATTATCTAAATAAACGTAAAAATTTTTCTAAACGGTAAATCCAACCTTTTGGAAAACCCAGATTGGAATTAGTATAAATTAAATATAAATAATTTTAAATATAAATTTTCATGCATATATATTTTTAATATAATAATAAATGTAAATATATTAATAGCAAACAACTGAAACAATGGATACTAACTTGTAAATTATAATATTATTGTGTTTGTATTAGTTATAAAACATTTAAATATAAACTCTATAAATTAATAATGTTGGGACTATGGTGTTTCATTAATTTATTGGAGTTATTAATTTTTAAAAAAATCCTTATTAGATTTTATTTTTTATTTTAAGATCTATATTTTTCAAAATAAGAAAATATTTGATTTTAGTGTATGTAATTAATTATTTTTTGAAACTTGACACTTGTTGGTTTTATTATATTATTAGGTGTATATAAAAATATATTTCCTAGAATTTAAATGTGGTTTTGGATATATTTTATTAAATGTCGTCAAAATATACTAAGTGTAATGAAAATATAAAGATAATTCTGATGAGAATATAAATAAAATAAATATAATGATAGATTAGTACATATATAAAATATATATACATATAAAATTTTAATTAATAAAATTAATGGAACCATATATTTATATAAGATTTTCTAAAAAAATATTATATTATTGATTTGTGTTATATTTTGAACCGGGTCCAACTTGAGACCACATATAAATTTTATAGTATTTATTAATTTATCGAGTATTAATTTATAGAAGTTTATATGGTATATGACTAGCATCACTGATGATCTAAAATAAATATCAATATATATAAAAATCCGCCGTGCAGCGCCCGACACTAACAATGAAGTATAGGAAGCAAGGGCTTCTAGCTCAAGAATATCTATTAATTTTGACCATTAATTTGAGAAAAGTCCTTTAGTTTAGTGGCTTAAAATTTTGTGTTGGTATGGTAACAAGTTCGAACTATGGATTTGTTAGTAAAAGTCTTTTTATAAATCAGTTTCTCGTCTTCAGTAAACCAGGACCACCACCGTTACTGGTTGCCAAGAGTCAAATCTAATACCTAATTAAAAATTTATAACCTTAACGTCTTCAGGTGATTACATTCTATATATACCTCTAGTCTGATAGACAAAAAAAACTATTCAACAAGAGAAACTAAATAAATAAAATTAGCCAAAGTGTTTCGTGCACCCTGTGTTTATGAATTCATCAAATAACAACTCATAAAAAGGTACTTCCCTTCTTATTATATGTTGACTACACTAAACATTTAGTTCACGTTTCGATTCTTTCACTAAGAGACCATATTCTTTTTTCTAAAGGAGTCTTGCACATGGAATCATGATTCATTTTCAGCATAACACACCAGAATTGTTTTATGTTGATGTAAAGTGACTTCCAAATTATAGCAAAAAAGGTGACTTTTCTGTATTAGTACTTTTATAGTCTACTTCTGTCATATCTCCAAAATCCAAAAATGGTGAATATGTTTTTTTTAACTGTTCTTTGTGAATATGTTTGGGGAATCCAAAAACATCAATTATGTTTCCAATACTAAAGTGAATAATATCCTATAAGATATTATTTGTGACTGATTTCACACCTGTTTTTTCTACGGTTATTTTCAATTAAAAATTGACATGACATGCCTAAAAATGATGATGTAGCTTATGGCTAAATGTGACATGACATTACATTTAATGTTAATTTTTAGTAAAAGTTTTTATAATATAGAAATAACTCATACCATTAAAATAAATATATTCAAATATGACATTAAATGATATAATAACTGAATATAAATATTTAAAAATTTGAATTTATTAAATTATATTTTTATAATCATTAATTTTATTACTAAACAATATATTAAAAAATATACATTTTATACATTTTTAAAAAGTTATAAACTTTTAATCGTAATACCATTTGTTTCTTTTTAATATCTACAAATTCTTTAGAAATTATTTTAATTTTAGTTTTTGAAAGTTAAAATAATATTTATATCAATTTCTTAAAAAACATACAAAATGATTTAAGGCCACATCTTAACCAAATATAAAATGAAAATTTATCTTAAGATTTATATATCTTGAATATATACATAATATTTTAAAATATAATTAAATAAAATAACTTTTGTTTATCTTAATTTTATGTTTAAAATAAATTAACATTTATATTGAAAGGTTGGTATGAAAATAATAAAATTTAGAAGATTAAAAAAATTTTATTTTTAAATATAGTTTTAACAGAAATGCCTATAAGATAGTTTTAAAAGTTGGTCACTAAAAGAGTTTTCCCAAAGAGAAAAATGCCCCAAATAAAATTTTATTAAGAAAAAATTGCGGAAAAAAATGGGACACTCTCAACTTTTGTTTGGCCATTTAGAATGTTATATTTGAAGTATGGCAAAGATTTAACTTTTAAACTTATAGGACTACTTAGTTCTTAGTTCTTCCTTTTTTTTGATTCATGTAAATCGTAAAGACAACTCTTAGAGGATGTTGTCGTCTGGTTTGGCTTAATTTAAGGGCATAAATAGTTCTCCTGACACCCTTTTGTAATCATCCAACGCGTTTTCCAATTACATAGTATCATTCATCATTATACGGGCTCTCTACTCTCTAAAAGAAGTGTGTACCGCAGTTCTGGTGTGTTCATATCCTAGAAGTCATAAAGGAGTATCCTTAGTTTAGTATAGGATTGTAAAAATGAGAAATAAAAAATAACGAATCGAAAGAGTAAATGATTAACAATGTCTTCATATCCAAATCATTCATCTAAGGCAGTAGTAATCAAGAGATCATTTTCCATTCCCTCTTTGTGTCACCATTCAATCCACACAAGCCCTTGATAAGAAACTTGGAGTCCCTGAATTCGTCCTTGCAATGGATCGTATTCCATATCCCATTCAAACCAATAGAGGCATCTCTTAGGGACGCATCAAGTGTAATAATCAGAAAAGCACACTTTGCCGTTGGGAAGTACTCGCTATCCTCTTATTTAGTTCGTTCCTTGTTTCTATTAAATTGTGTACTAATCCTAAAGTTTGATTATCAATCTTATTATCATCCTTGAAAAAGCATTAGAAAACTCTTTGTTTAGGGCTGCTGTGACTTGCATAAGAAATTAGGACAAGCATGTTCTTAAACTTTCTTATCTGGTGTGAAGGCTCAATAATATATTTTGCTGTTGCGGAAAACTCTCTAGTGAGAGAAGAACTGCTCTAGCGCATACAACCTTTTCTTGTCTATCACTTTCGTTGCATTAGTTTAGCTTTGTCTATCGAGCCTAAATGAACACAGAGCATTATTGAGGCTAATTAGATTTAACCGGTTGCTAGAAAACCTTAGGACAAGTGATTAGGGAAAATAGCTTAGAAGTGTTTCCATTTTGCTTGAATCGATTTCCCTTTTTCTTAAGTCCCGTTATTTCCTTTTCAGCGTTAATTGTCTTGCATGTAAAGCTCCTGTTTTTCTTTTCCTTTTTGCTTGTTTTTCTTTTTCCTTTTTTGCCTTGTCTTCTTCCCTAGAAACTCTTTAGCTTGGTTGACTTTGTTTATCTTTAAGCAGGAGAACACATTGGTGTTCCGAGTCTGAAGAAGAAGCTTGAACTTAAGTCCGGTAAAAAAAAGAACAAACTCCTCATGCGAAGCTATGTCGGACTCAACTTCAATCAAAACATGATTTGGCAACCATGGACCAGACTGATGAGGACCAGCCTCAGTGACAGATCAGAAGAGAGCTTGAGAGAAAGACAATCAAGGTAGCTTACTAGTCTCTTACCAAACCAAGATGACTTATAAGCAATGAGAAAAGACTGAGAAACCACAGAGCAGCTCTACCAAAAGCATACTCGCCAAAACAATCTCGCCAAGAAAACATGAAATGGTTAATGGAGGTGAGGACTGGATGTATAAGGAGTTCATGCATCACCCTCACGGCTCATCCCTAAGAAGACCTAGGCCCCGTCCCGCCCACGAGAAGAAGAGTGAACCAAGGAGATGATTCTTGCTGTTGAAGATCAAAAATACCCCATTCCATTGGCAAGGGCTTTGCATTCGGATGCATATCTTGAGATGGGGAGCTAAGAAGATTGAGCTAGCTTTCACGGCAAGCAAGTAGCACCAACCACAAGAAGATTCAGATTGCTGCCACTGGAATTCTATGACTATGCTTTGAGTTTGGTGGGCATCAATACCTCACGTAAAACTCGTAGGGGAATGGAGAGGAAAAACCGGTTGAAACCTTGGACAGAGATGGAAGATCATATCCATCGCGCAAAAGCGCTTTAAATGTATCACAAGCCATATACCTTGTAGAGATCTATGCATCCACCGCTGACCGGGAGCCTTACCCAAGGTTATGTCAAGATTCAGTGGTAGGCAAAGTATCTACCTAAAAGAGATGGAAGTTGCTCATGGCTAGTAAAGGCCAAGCATTTCAAGAGGATAGACGAAGCAACCATGTCAAGGTTCCTTATGATGGCTTAACCGAGAGATATCAAAGATGTAATGTTGAGATGACAACATTATGTGGAGCTTGAAGAGATGCTGTGACAACTCAGGGCAAGGTAGTTTCTTGTTGAGACAACACAAACTCAAGCAGTCGATAGGGACACTCACGCAAATCGGTATGCATAACTAACGGATTTTACACAACTCAACTAAGCGAAGAAAGAAGACACCTAATGTTATTCTAAAGGATGTCTGAAACCCTTCTCCCATGACAATCACAAGGTACAAACAAATCCTATGACTCAAGAGAATGAGGGCCAAAACAACCAATCAGTGCTCTTGACAAAGGCAAAAAGGTCTAAGGAATTGAAGCTTATCTAAAGTTCCACGAGCTCGATGATACGTGATATGTCTAAAGTGGTATCAAGTGCCACAGTGATAGTATGGACACTATGCCATATTTGAGTGTACTAACAAAAATGAGAGTCGATGCAAACTTACTAGAAGATGGAGAAGAGAACTTCAGGACCTAGATGACAACACGAGGTACGGTGACCAAGAAGACCACTGAGTAAAGAACTTGGATGAGACCAGACCACGTCTCAGTAAGGCGCAAGCTTTAGTAGCAAGATAGGACTTTCTAGAAGCTTTGCCAACAAACAAGCGCTGAGGAGCTAGAGCAACATTTGAGAACCTGCTTCTACACCCGGTGCTTGGCTCCAAGGAAAGGTGCTGCAAGGCCTCATTTGTTGATGGAGGAAGTGTGTGTTAATGGCTGCGACGTGAAAAAGACAATTGGTTCTAGAAGTTGGATTGAAGGTTCAAAAGGCAATCCAAAGCCTTACAAGTTGCAAATGGCTGAATGGAAGAAGGCACCATGAAGGTTTTCAAGTACAATGTTCTCTGAGGTTCCCTTTAGCCATTGGGAGATTATGAAGATGATGATCTTGTGTGATGTCATTGCCTATGGCAGCCAGCGTAACGAAACATTAACTTCTATGGCTTAAAGACAACATGGCAAAAATCAGATCAGACGTGTGATCCATTGATGGCCTTCACCAAAACAGCATTCCTTTCTATTCACAGGGGGCCAATGCAAGGGATCTATCATCTGGTTCCCTCTGACACCAACAAAGGAAGTGTGCGTTAGACAAGATTCAGCATTCAAACTTCAAAGAAGAAGGCACTGAGTTGATTAAAAACCGGCATGGAACTTAAGCAAGCCAAAACTTTACTATTGCCAACATGTATTGAAATAAATAAAGGTTGGACGATGACTAGAAAGAAGAAAGGCTAGGAATTGCATGATCCAAAAGGATAAATTCATAACGAGAAGGGCCAATTTGGTATCGGTTTGTACAGGACTTGATCCTACAAGCTGACATCTAATTTAAACCTAACGCTGACTTGGCAAGGCAAGGAACTCCAAGTGTGTGGAGACTAATAAATGGACAAAGAATTGGGAACCTCTTGAGAGAAGTCAAGGAAAACCAGTTGAATTCAAAGAAAATTGATCTGCGTTTGGAATTAAGCAAGAAGGACAGTCACATTGGTAGTGACAATAAGGAGATTGAATGTAGCAGCTGGTTCACTATCACCAAGGAAGGAATGTGGCCTCACCTCCTGTCTCCTAAAATTCTACCTTCTCTGCCACGGTCCAGACCTGTGGCTCTATTCCCCTTTGGCTTCATCCATGTCCTACAGAAATATAATTTTTGTTTCATTGTTTCCCTGTATTTTACATAATTATTTTAGTACTTTTGTGTATTGCCTAATTTAAAGAAGCTCTCCATCACTGCTGTAACATTTATTCCAGTGATCAATACAAGTTCTCTCAGTGCTAATTTGCGTGGCTCTCTCTCCGGCTTGGGCTTGTGTTCTAAGCGCAAGTATTTCACAATTGTAAGGAGTTGGTAGAGTTATGGTTTAGAGGGCTGCCCTTAACTCTCTTTCTCTTAAGGCAAGTCCGAATATTTGTTAAAAAACTCACTGAAACTCGTCCTTTATCTACGCTATTTCTTACTCTAGGCTTACTGATTCTAATTCCCATTCTCCTTAAGGTACACAAAACCTCAAAGTGTTTTGTTGCTGCCAGGCACAGAAGGATAGATTTCAAACTAGAGCTTCTTTTCCACACATAACCAGGTTACTGTCTAGGCCATCTTATCCTAATAGTTAAATAGTGTAGGCTATTTACAGATTGGATTCACCACCAACCAGTGGTATGTCTCAAATCCATTTGAAATGGCCCTGAGTTCCTCCTGCTCTCCTATGTGAAAACTGAAGGGCTATTCAGTTACAAGCTTAAATGAAATAACATCTCTTGAGCATTCAGTTGAGACAAACACTAACATGTATAAAATCCAAAGCTTATGGATCAGATACCGTCCCTTTTATCTCTTCTTTGGATCTAAATTATCTCCATCCTATTTTCTCTCTCAGTTTTGAATTAAATATTTTTCCTTCTTCCCAAAACCTCTGAAATAATAGTGTCTAGCTTGGCCGAAAAAGTACGTGTGTTAGTATCTGAATCAAGCTTAAAGAGAAAAGCAGAAAGATTTTAGAAAATTGCTTCTATCTCATTCCATTGCTTTACCTTCCACTTGGGATAATAGCGCTTGTTTACTTTATGGTCCAGATCTCTTTGCTACCGAGTGGACAAATTGTTGTTGATCCATGTTGTCTTTTGCTTGGTCGTGCAGCCATAGGAAAAATCAAAACTTTTTATGTGTTATTCGTGATCCGGTTCTCTTCCTGCGAAGCCCCCTGGAAAAACATCAAGTGTCTCATGAGCTTATTTCTATGATGGCCACTTGTCTAAAAGACAGTGAGCATAAATTAATTGTCTGCCAGAAATCCATTTGTGTTTCAGCTACTAAAAGCACCCAAACTCTTGATGAGTAATGGATGCTCCTGCGCTGTTTATGCTTCCGCAAAAACTTCAAGAAAAACAGAGCAAAACTCTCGTTTAAACGCATTACAGAACTCTTGAATCAAATTCTATAGTTCTCCTATTTCTCTACAATCTTCGATTCTCATGGTTATCTTTCCTCCACTAATTTCTCCCATGCTCTGGCTACTAATGACTCTTGGGTTACATCATTTCTCTACTCTTCTACTATTTTCTTGGTTACTATATACTCTGGTTACGTTCCCACAACTAAACTCTTCCTAATCTGTTTAGAATATTGCCTCCATTAGGTTTGTAATAAACTGAGTCTTTGAAGTGAAGCTGTCTGTGAAAGAAGTTGTCTCTTGCTTCTGCACTTTTGGCAAGAATTGATTGTGTTATTTCCTGAATGCTTAGGTTCTTGCTTTGATTACGATTCAGAGAGTGTTTCTAGGACTAGGATCTTAAAGAATATCTGTCCAGTTGCTGTTGGTGCTTATTTAAATTGTGTGATTTAAAGATCAGACTGGCGTGAGAAACCAATGTTTTCGGTCTCTTTGCCGTGCTTCTACTTATGCTTGCTTAGTGTTCTGTTGACAGCGCTTGGTCCATGTTGATCAGAGCGGCTGGCACAAGATTGCATATTCCTGGACAAATGGAGAGATTGGTCCCATCTGCCATCAACACTGGTGGAACACAACTGGTGATTATGGTGCCTATCTAACTTTCCCAAGAGTGAGACTCAAGAAAAGCGTTAGACCGAACAGAATGAGATGGAGCAGTGGAGAGATTAGCTCAGAAGTGACTTACCTGATGCCAATGAGGGTGGAGGCTGGATAGTACACTTAGCAGCAAAAGAAACCTAAGAATCTACGAATTTTGGCAAGCGCGACAGAGGGCTGGGTTGGTCTCAAGGCATTGGGTCGTGACCTCGGATCATTGGCTCTGCGATACTGCCTAAGCTATGGACGCACAGTACTCTTGGTAACCTCATCGACGCGTCAAGCTTTGTAGGAGGAAGTCAGGATGTCAATGATAAAAAAGAATGAGGAGAATCAGAAAGCCAGGAGAAATGATTCCCACCTCTCTTCATGAAATCCACTAGTCACCATTGCAAGGAATGAGAGTACCACAATATGAAATACTATATTCATTTCGTATGAGGTTGAATAGGTACCTTGCCCCTGCAGGAAGTGTGAAGATGCGATGGTATTTGTATCCTATACGACATATGTCCTTGTGGTGATCAACGTCACAGGTACCTTATTGAAAGGCTTCTTCTTTGTGAAAACAACCCCAAAACCCGAGCCAATCCGATGAATAAGAGCCCATGAACAAGCTATGACTTTCCGGAGTCAAATCAGGATACCGGCAGGTAAGATACGCAAGAGCATAGTATTGCCAAATAAAAATCCAAAGGGACGTCACGAACACCACAAGGCATAGATCTACTTGAAGGAACACTCATAAGTGACATTAGAAGGAATCAACTGCAGATGACAGAAGTGTGAAGGTAGAGGAATAAACATGTGGAATGTCAAAGATAAGCAAGGAAGCACTGGTACGCTAGCTGGCCATTGAAGAAAAGGCCATTGATCCAGAGGTCTAAGGAGTCCATGAAAATAAAATCTTAAGCTCCTTAGGTTCACTGGCAAATCCCTAAGGCTGAAGCGTGGTTGCACTCTTTTCCGCTTAAGTGATTGGTTTATACACGTTCTGGAAAGAAACTTAATTTCTCAAGCAGTGTTCAATAGAAAACTATGATTGATATTATCTAATGAGGCAAAGTGGCAATAAAGAACTCAGGTGGCCCAAAGCTTGTCCCAAGGCATCTCCTAACAAAACTCCGCTCCAAAGCATTGAGGGGAGTATTGAAATTAAATTATATTGAGGGCCGATTGAACAAATAGACATAGATGAAGAAGCTGTTGATGGTTTGGGGATTATTGTTCCCAAAGGATAACCTTAATCCACTAAGAGAGAGAGAAGGGGCGGTAACTATATTCTCTCGAAGAGCTCATATAGTACAGACTTGAATCTCAGCGACAAGCTAAACCACGTTGTGAACTTTAGTAGCCTGATCTTGCAAGGCAAGGTTAATTAAGTGCAGATATGTCTCAGCTGTGATCTACATATTTCGTATGAATCAACAAGTGTGTGGGAAAGGACATCATGTGCTCCTTCTTAGGAAATAAGAAAAATTTGGAAAAAAAAGCGTCAGCAAGAACAATGGGAGTTTATTACAACATCGATATAGAGGCGATGCCAATGAAAGGACCAAAATGGGGAATGACATGTTACAGGTTTATGGCACCTTAGAGCTATTAAGTTTGTGAGATTAACTTTATTGGCGACGGCCTGGCAGGGCTCGTGGATTGCAATTGGCAGCAGTTAGGGCCATCATTATTTAAATTTTTTTTTTGTGGCTTTT
>CAJHQP010001384.1:0-117982 GCA_905132765.1 Moricandia arvensis | reverse complement strand
CCTCTCTCAAGAGGTTATTAAATCATACTTTGTTCAAGGAGAAACTCGAAGATGTCAATAACTCAAAGTCTGGTGCCGTAACCGCTCCCAAGTCTCTTTCCACGAGCTTTAGGCTCCGTTACTCACCTTGTCTCCGCCGATTGAGTGTTCGGCCCCTATGCCTTCTCGTCGCCGAAACTCGCGCTCTGGTGAGGGTAATTGGTCGAATTTGGATATCGACAATATATAGAATTGCCATATGCGAAACTTTAGGGTTTAGTTTAGAGTTTGTGATCCTTAGATACGTGTTCTTTACGGAATTAAAGGAAGAATCGCTAGATTCATACTTGCTTATCACGTTTCGTGTTATAGAGGAAGAAAATTAGTTAGGGTCATCACCATGTTCCTTTTAGATTATCAAGCTGGTTTTCCATTCAAACTTGGTGATTTTGCTTAATTGGTCATGTGTCTACCCTTAGTTTGATGTTTAAGAACTGTCTTATATGCTTAGGCGTTTGTGACAAGAAGGTTGCTCGGTTAGAAGGAAGGCTTCTGGGAGAAAGAGGGATAAAGACGCATCTTCCTCTAGTTTAGTGGCTCGCCTTTGTCTTGACTTGATCTCAAGCCCTGGGTATGAAACTCATACACTGATACATGATTGTTGACTCATGTGGAATCAGCGTAGAACATAGTACATGTACTTAAAATTTGTTGCTTTTTCGGTTAAGTGTTGGATAATTCCAAGTTCGTGGAAACTTAACATATTGATAATTGTTTAATATGTTAAAATAAACACAAAAGGAAATCTAGAAAATATGAAAATGAAGTTTTTTATTTAGATAATTTTGTGTTTTCCTTATCCCACATGTTAAAGGGAATTGTCCTTCAGTATAAATATAGATCTATGGAGAGGTGTTCTATAAGATCTAAGAGAGACATATTGTGAGCTTTAGTTTTGAGTAGTTTGTAAAGCTAATAAGAAAAGTTGTTCTTATAATCCTTTGTGTTTCTAGAGACCTTGAATTGATATCAGAGCTTAAGTTAAAGCTTCGATCAAAGCTTAAGTTGAAGCTTTGATTCTGGTGTCTGTGAAGCAAGGGTTCATGACGCAAGATGGCCGACGTGAATAGGGCTCCACGCACGAAGGACTTTGGATCCGCATCAATCCAATGTCCGATGTTGAATTCGACAAACTATACGGTTTGGTCGATGAAGATGAGGGTGTTACTCAGGGTTCACGATGTGTGGGACACGATTGAACCTGGTTCTTATGATCAAAAGAAGAACGATGTCGCGATTGCTCTTTTGTTTCAATCAATTCCCGAGTCATTGATTCTCCAGGTGGGAGAACAAACCGAATTAAAAGAGATCTGGAATACCATCAAGTCACGACACCTTGGAGCTGATGGTGTAAGGGAGGCAAGACTTCGGACATTGATGACGGAGTTCAACAGGTTGAAGATGGATGATAGCGATACCGTAGATGATTTTGTGGGGAAGATATCAGGTCTAGCATCCAAGGCAGCCTCATTGGGAGAAAGCATATAAGAGTCCAAGATGGTTAAGAAGTTCTTGAAGGGTTTTCCAAGGCACAAGTACATCAAGATTGTAGCGTCCTTAGAACAAGTCCTACACCTCAACATAGGCCTATTCAAGGTCTCTAGAAACATAAAAGATTATAAGAACAACTTTTCTTATTAGCTTTAGAAACTACTCAAAATAAAAGCTTACAATATGTCTCTCTTAGATCTTATAGAACACCTCTCATAAATCTATATTTATAGTGAAGGAAAATTCCCTTTAACATGTGGGATAAGGAAAACACAAACTTATCTACATAGAAAACTTCATTTTCCTTTTTTTTTTTTTTTTTTTTTGGACACAAGAAAACTTCATTTTCCTATTTTCTAGATTTCTTTTTGTGTTTACCTTAACATATTAAACACTTATCAATATGTTAAGTTTCCACAAGCTTGGAATTATCCAACAATCACCCCCTTAATCCCAACTTGAATTAGGGAGATCAATTTCTTGAACTCCAATTAAGCTCTTCATTTGCTTGAACTTAATTCTTGATAATTGCTGTGTAAGGATGCTAGCCTTCTGCTTAACACCCGGAGTCTGCTCCTTGAATCTTGTGATACATTGATTGCTTCGTGCATTTCCTAAAGCTCATCACCTTTAGGACATGATCAAGTATTGTGTTCCATACTCTAGGCGCTTGGTGTAACCCATGCAACGCTTTGTGTAAGAGTTAACCTCGATCATCTTTTCTTTACCTTATAAGCTTCCACGTCTTGTTTCTTGTGGTAGACTCCAACTCGGCTACCATGACTTCAACCCATAACTAGTTTGACATCTTCAACTCAGCTGAGATAAACTCTCCTCCTCCATCGATTGTTTGAACTTACCTGAAGCATACTCTCCTCCTCTATCGGTGTGAAATCTTTTGAAAAGATATAATGCCTCAGAATTATTTGTTGGCGTTGGTGGTGTGATTTGTCCACACAAATCTCCATGCAATAATTCCAAACGAACCATGGCCTTAGTCAAAAATACGTCTCTGATTTGCTTCCATGCGAGACTTGTGTTACACACGCTTCTCCGTGTGTTACACTCGGGAATGAGTCTCCGATTTGCTTCCATGCAAGACATGTGTTACACACGCCTTCTCCGTGTGTTACAATCGTTCCTTTTACAACTATCTGAAGTCTTGCCTTGTTATCGTCTTAAGGGTTTGCATTGTGACCAGTATCTTCTTCTTCTTCCTCATCTTGATTTATAGCTTCATGATCATCACCTTGACCATTACGTTCTTCATATCATTCTCATGTGAAAGCTTAAGCATACTTGATTCACAATCTGCTTGGTTTGTTGTATTTCTACTCACCATTACCTCTCTTGCGACATAAAGTTTATAAGCTTTGGAACCCGACTCAGTTCCAAGATTCATCACACACTTTGATCTCTCATCTAACTTCTTCAGATGAGTCACACATATCTTCGCATGTGCTACACAACCAAATATCCTCAAGTGTTTGATATTAGGTTTTTTCGATATGAAAAATTCATATGGATTTTGATCCTCTTCATGGATCAACTCCAATGTCTTCGTCGCCCTAATCATGGTCTTAGGTGGGAATGAATGTCCAATATGCTTCACTGTTAGACTTGTGTCACACACGCTTTCTTCGTATGTTACACTCGGCATTCCTACAACCATCTCCTTCTTCACCATGTTGTTCATCACGCCATAGCTTATATGTCCTAGTCGAGCATGCCACCTCCACGTAGCATCTTTATCTCTGACATGTAAACACTGCATATAACTTATCTCCATCGGGGTCTTGTAGAGACGGTTTGGAGATCTTGTTACACATACAAGCAATCTGCAACACGAATCTGTAAGTGTTAAATAGATATCTTTCACGTTAACCTCACATCCATTTTCTGTTACTTGACCGAGACTCAATATGTTGTGCTTCAAGTCGGGTATGTTGTAGTCTTGCAGATGTCTTTGAGTGCCTTCTTCTCGCCAGTCTTGCACACAAAGGTAACAACCCCTTTTCCTTCGATATCAACACACGATCCATCACCAAACTTCACCTTCCCTTTGGTGTTGAGATTCAAACTCGAAAATAACTCCTTATTTCCCGTCATGTGATTACTCGCTCCATTATCCAAATACCACACTTGCACTGCCTTTGTTGATATCGAGATTCTTCAGAATCACCTTGTCTTCATTCAAGAAAACGACCTCGTGTACATAGAGGGCATCGGCCTCTTGTGCCTCGTTTAGGTTAGTCTCTTGATTCTTCACTGACTTCTCCGAAAAGACAGTTGCATAGTGACCCAGCTTGTCACATCTCCAACATATCACCTTTGATCGATCCTTCTTCGAGTTTTTGACGTCCGTGTGTGACACATGATTTTGGTTGTGTAACACACCTCAACCTTTGCCTCTTTCATTACGTCATCTACCTCTGCCACGAAAATCTCCACAACTCCTCTAACTATGGTGATTATTATCTGAAAACATAAGCTTCCCTTGGTTTTCTTTCAGAGTTTCTTCCCCTACACGCTTCTTGTTCGCCTTTAACCTTCCAACTATATCCTCACAACCCGTCGAGTTGAGGTCTAGGACTTGTTCTAAGGACGCTACAATCTGGATGTACTTGTGCCTTAGAAGACCCTTCAAGAACTCCTTTATCCCAAGGTTACTTTGAGAATGTTTCTCCCACACTTCCAGGATCTTTTGACTAGTTTCTGCAGAACCTCCCTTTCCTACTTGAAGGGTCCCATTCCTACTCGAAGGGTATTTTGGTCTTCTTGCAGATCTTCGTCAAACCACTCTGATACCAATTGTTGGGATCGTGAAGGCCCATATTCAACTCTTTATTATCTGATTAGTATGATATTGTCCACTTTGGGCCTAAGAGGTTGGCCTGCATGGATTTACTTTTGGTTTCCTTTCCAAAAGGCCTCGTACTATTAGAGTTAGACTTCTCTTTATATATTCGATACTTCTTGTCTAAACTTCCAATGTGGAACTTTGTTTGATATCTCACATTCTCCCCCTCAAACTAAGGACCACACTCATCTCGTGTGTTATAGCCTTCTGCGAAACTCCTTTATCGCAAGGTTACTTTGAGAATGTTTCTCCCACACTTCCAGGATCTTTTGACTAGTTTCTGCCGAACCTCCCTTTCCTACTTGAAGGGTCCCATTCCTACTCGAAAGGTATTTTGGTCTTCTTGCAGATCTTCGTCAAACCGCTCTGATACCAATTGTTATAGCATGGATTTACTTTTGGATTCCTTCCCAAAAGGCCTCGTACTATTAGAGTTGGATTTCTCTTTATATATTAGACACTTCTTGTCTAAACTTCCAATGTGAAACTTTGTTTGATATCTCACATTAAGAATCTAGATGAGATAACTGTTATTAGTGTTGAAACCTATCATGCCCATCAAATCTGGTAGAAGTAATGGTGGATATGGACATGTGGAATTAGGGTAGAATATATTAAATGCTACATTAACGTGTTGATGCTGTTTTTGGCTTGTTCTGTTTAGAATCTAGGTGGTATAACTAGTATTAGTGTTGAACGTCTCATGGCAATCAAATTTGTTTAGCACCTCGGCATGTGTTAAGTTCAAGTGTGTTGTTGTTATTGTTACAAGAAGAAAAGAAATCACGCAGATGAAAATAGACCGTATAGGGCTCCAAGAAAGGTGAATTCATGAACTGTCTGGATAGGTATACTTATCAGAAGTGTAATAGTTCTGTGTTGCTTTTATCACTTTGGGTGATTAAAGATAAATGAATGAAACAACGTCGTTTTAGGTAACTTTGTTATTTAAAAATAGTGTTTCCGTCGCGACTCGAACCCGAGAAAAGATAGGTTAATAGGAGGGGTTTTGCCATTGAGCTAGTGGACTTTAGATTGTATTGTCGATACACAGTTTTATTTAACTATAACATTTTTGATTCCTAGCTTAATTTAAATGAACCAAAAAGAAAGGTTTCGACGAAGAACCCTAAAATCCCCAATTCTCTAAAAACTTAAAAAGATCTTTACAATTTTAAAATTTGAAAAAGAAAGAATTTTTTTATACAATTACTTTTGAAATTAAAATTAAAAATAATTTTTTTTCTTTAAAAAAATCAAAAATCTTCCAAATCTTTCAATATTTTTTAAAAACAATTGATTAAAAATTGAAATTAATTATACACACATAAAAAGATACCTACATATTAAAATTAAATTAAAATGCTTAAAATAAATATTGTGCCAATTATGAGTGCGATTTTAATTTTTAGCAGATACTTGTAACTTTATTTTTTTTGCATTTTCTTTGAAGTTTTAAATATTTTGGAATTTAAAAAAAAAATGAAAATTTTGGAAGATTTTTTATTTTTTTAAAGAAAAAAAAATTATTTTTAATTTTAATTTCAAAAGTAATTTTATAAAGAAAATCTTTATTTTTTTAAAATTTTAAAATTGTAAAGATCTTTTTAAGTTTTTAGAGAATTTATTTTATATTTAATCAGTACTAAATAAATGTAAATGTGCTAGTAAATCCATTGAAAGTGTCATTAGCCGAGTGATAAAATACATTGCCATTTGTTTCAATCAACCCGAGTTTGAATCTAGGAGCCTACTTCTTTTTATTTTCAAATCACGTAAAACGACGTCGTTTCATCTCATTTGAAAACGACGTCGTTTCACTTAACGCCAACATTTAACGTCGAGTTAACACAGTCTTAACTGATTGTTAACGGTGTGTTAAATTGGCAAGTCAATTGTAACTTTCTTAATAAACTAACAAAGTCAACAAAAGTACATGTTTCTTTTGGCCAGGTTCGAGTACAGATTTTTTTTGGCAATTAGTGTAAATTTCGTGTTTTTTTGGCAGAATTCTCGTTTTTTTGTATGCGTGTTAAATTTTTATTCATCAAAAAAGCATGTATACATCAAGTGCTTCCTTTTTACTTTAAAAACACACGACCACTACCACCCATCACTAAAAATGCTAAAGAATTTACATTCTTGATTGAAACGAGTACTGCAACAGCATCTCCATACCCTTTACTTCTTTCATTTTTATCAGGCTGATCTTATTTCTAATCCCCTTGTCAATCATTTTTATCAGCACTGGCAGTGGCAATAACTTGTCGCCATGTTTTATCTTGTTCCTCTCTCGCCACACTGCGTACATGAGTGCCTAGAAAGCATATCTGATACAAAAAAGACTCTTCTTCTCCCTAGCCCCATCAGTGATATGTATCAGGATCTCTGGCCATACATTCGTGTACGAATTTCGAAAAATCCCTTTGGCTATAGGCCCCCAAATCTGAGTAGTGTATGAGCACTCAAAGAAGAGATGGTTTCTCGATTCATTTGCATTCTTACAAAGAACACAAGTAGCATCAAGTCCTTGGCTCCATCTAGCTGCTCTGTCCAGTGTTGACATTCTATCACGAACAACCAACCACCCCATAAAAGCATATTTTGGAGTAGCTTAAGAAAACCAAATTCCTTGAGTCCAGTTGCAATGAGTCTTATTCTCCCTCAGCAATACCCAAGTCTCGTGAGTCAAGAAACTCTGCTTAAATCCAGACTTCCTTTTCCACAAACTAATATCTGCATTCTCTGAATTTAGATTCCTCCTAATCACATCCAGCTCGGTTTCAATCTCATTGAGTAGATCCATCCTGTGTCTTCTTCTCCTCCGAGTGCTTAATGCTTCCTCCACTGTAGCATCCTTACTCACACCCATATCTATAATACCTCGAGCACCCAGTACGTCAAAAAACACTCCCTTCTCTGACCATTTATCGTACCAAAAGGAGGTGTGTCTTCCATTTCCCAGTTCTTTTTTATAGAACAACTTGGCTACATCTCTCAATTTCAACATCTTGCGCCACATCCAAGAACATAGTTGTGTGTTTCCCACTTACTTCCCCAAAGTTCCTCCCTCTAAGTAGATTAACTCTTATCCATCTTCCCCACAAAGAATCTCCAGTTAACATTCCCCATATCAGCTTAAGCCCATAAACCTTATTAGTTTCTTTCAGATCTCTTATCCCCAATCCCCTTCACTCTCCATACAACTCACCTTTTTCCATGCTACTTTAGCACCAGTAGTTTTAAGAACCGGTCCTGTCCATAAAAACGCAAAAAAAAATTGCTCCACCTCCTTAATACATTTGCTCGGAAGACAGAAGACAGTAATCCAGAAGTTGACAATGCTCAGTAACACTGAGTTGATCAGCTGTAGCCTACAAGCATATGACAAGAATCTACACGTCCAAGAGGTTATCATGCTTCTGATTTTTTTCCAAAAGTGCTAAGTAATCTGGCTTTCTCATAGCCTGAGTCATGAGAAGGAAACCCAGATAACGCACAGGAAGATCACCCTTTGCAAACGGAAAGTTTGTCAAAATACTCCTCTTCTCAGCATCAGAAACCCCCGCCATATATATCGTGGATTTTTCCAGACTTATACGTAGTTCAGACCATACTTCAAACTCTTCAAATACTGGGAGAGCACCTTCTATAGACTTCTCTGAGCCTTCCACAAACACCATCAGATCATCCGCAAAGCAAAGATGCGTGAGAGAGAGCTTTAGACATCCCAGATGACACTTGAATTTCCTTTCTACCACAACATTGTCAAATTTCCGAGACAAGACGTTCATGCACAGTACAAATAAGTACGGCGATAGAGAACATCCTTGGCGAAGGCCTCTAAAACTTTGGAAGTAGCCTGCAAGATCACTGTTTACTTGTACCGAGAAGGATGAACTAGTAATGCACAATTTGATCCAATGAATGAACTTCTCAGGAAATCCTAACGCACTCAAACTCCTTAGCACAAACATTCATTGCACATAATCGAATGCTTTAGAAATATCTATTTTCATTACACACCTTGGAGTGACCGAGTCTTTGTGATAGTCTTTCACCAGCTCCGAGGCTAGAAGCACATTCTCCATTAGAAGTCTCCCTTGCACAAATGCAGATTGATTTTCTGAAATAATTTTTGGAATGAGCTTCTTCAACCTGTTAGCCAAGATTTTAGACACAACCTTACGTTGCTGCAAGCTATCAGACGATAATCTTTCATCTCCATAGAATCAAGCTTCTTAGGTATCAAAGCCAGGATAGTCGAGTTGACACCCTTTGGTAAAAAGCCAAATCTGAATACTGATTGCACCGCAGTGGTGAAACCCTGAGAGAGCACTGACCAAGTAGTCTAAAGAACTCACAAGGAAACCCATCCGGACCAGGGGACTTATTATTCGGCATTGCAAAGTGAAATTTACGAATCTGTTCCTCAGTAACTTCAGCTTCTAGACCTCGACAATCTTATGACGAGCATCTAAATGTGAGCAGATTCTGCAACTCTTCTTCTAAAACTCCCTGATAACTTTCTGGATTTTGATTGAGAAAATCAGAGAAGAATGTAACAGCCTCATGTTTTATCTCCGAATAGGTAGACACTACGCTTCCATTCAAACATCTGATTTCTCTTATCATGTTTTGAGCTTGCCTTGTTTTGATAGCTCTATGGTTATATTACCGAGGCAGCGAAGGGTAAAGCTTGAGGAAGATAATGTGGCTAATGGAGTTTCTCAGGATTATATCGCGCAGAAGATAACTTATTTTGCAGAAGTCAATGCGTTTGAGCTGGCAGAAGAAGAGGTATCTAGTAACGACTTAGACTATGTAAGAAGTGATAACTATCTTTAAGGATATCAATAACACACCATAACATGTTCGTTCGTATTACTGTATAGCTAAGGCTTCTTCTCACACGGAATAGCTCACTGATTCCTTCATACACACGACAAGCCAATCTTTGTGTATACAAAAGATCTATCAGTTTATTATAATAATCGACTTTGTTTTACTTGGAGAACTTTCTTGGTTCTAGATATATACATCATACAATTACATTCACACATCAAAGCATTATAAACTCTTTTTGGCCAAAACCTAAAAAGAAATGATGGCGGCTGAGGAAGATGCAATACAAGAAAGCAGCGTTATTCTGATGACTAATTTCGTCGGAATTTCGTTGGAATATGCATATTCCGACGGTATTCCGACGAAAAGGGTCGTCGAAAAAACATTTTTCTTTGGAATTTCGTCAGACATTCCGAGACAATACAGAGAACGTAATATTTCGAGGAAATTCCAAGGAAAGTTGTCCCTAGGAAACTTCTGAGGGATTCCGAGAAAAAGAGTCCCACGGAAATTTCCGAGGAAATATGTCCCTCGGAAATTTCCGATGAACATTGTCCCTCAGAATATTCTGAGGAAATGATCCCTCAGAAGTTTCCGAGGCCTCCTTCCCTCGGAAATTTCCAAGGGACTCTTTTCCTCGGAATATTCGCAAACTATTTTTTAAAAAAGTAATTAATTTTTAATATATTTTGTATTTTTAATTTAATTTTAAAAAATAAATTTCAATTTCAAATAAAAAACATATTATCATATTAAAAGTTTTACAAATTAAAAGAAAACATTTAAAGTTTTATTAAAAAAACACAAACTAAAACTCTGTCCGGAACATCCTTTTCATCATATCCATCATTTGTGCGTTCATCCTCTTCATTGCTTCCACTTCAGCTTGTTGCGCGGCCATCTGAGCAAGGATGGTGTTGTTGTGGGTCTCCAATGCTGATATGCGGTCATCCTTGTTCTGTAGCTGCGCCATAAGTGCCGGATCAACAAAAGGCGCCGATGAAGAAGAAGCAACCGACGGGGATTGACGACCCAAACCGACCAAACGCCCTTTTCTCTTTGGAACCGTCTGAAAGAGAAAACATAATTTATTTAGTAGTAATAAAGATAAAGAAATGAAATATAGTAAAAATTAAAATGAAGATCTTACCGATTCAATGAGTTTGTTGATTCGAACTCGAGACAGGTTGGTGGAAGCAGCAGTAGTGGAGTCCTCATTAGAGTGAAGCTGAGATAAGCGGAACTCTTCTTCGTCCTTCTGGCTTTGGACCAAGTTGACCACTTCCTTCACAAGACCATCAGAAATCTCGCCTGTCTTCTTGTTGGTATACGCCATCCTCATTTGGGCGAGTTCATCAACCGGCCCACCATCATTTTCTTCCGCCTGAAAAAACATTTGTTGAAAATAAATATTAGAAATTGTAATAAATGCATTAAAAATTGAAATAAAAACGTTTAAAGAATTGAAATAAAAAATAGATTCAACTTACCATTCGATCTCCGAGAGTGCGAATACTCTGGGCACCCAAGTTGTGCTTGTACATGACCTTCCCGCGATGCTCGCTCTTGCGGTTGCCGGAGTTGGTCACCGCTCGGTCTTGCGTCTCGGTCTTCTACCAATGTTGTATCAACTCCGGCCACACCGTCTCGTTAATCGATTTCAGTGTCTTTCCTATGTTCCACTTCTGCTTCCACTCATAGATCCGTTTCCCATAATTTTCCATGACTTTATGATAGAAGGAAATACAGATGAATTTTGTCTGATCAGGATTCCAGTTGAATTCTTTCTGAAAAATACACAATTAGTAGAAATTTTAAGTTAGAGATTAAAATATAAGTTAAAAAATTTAAAAATTACAGCAAACTGGCGGAACCACATATCTTGTTCCTCATGAGGAAAGCTGGTGAAGGTAGGATATCCTTTCTTGAGGGTCGAGTACATCGTCCGGTTGATGAAGGTACTGATCCCATTTCCCGACCAGTCGAACCTTACATTCCAAAAAAAAAAAGAATTAAAACAAAAAATATAATGAAATAAAATGATAAAAAAACAAAAAAAAATTTTTTACCATGTTTGATGTCGTCCATGTGGATACGGAGTGAGAACGAGAAGATACTCTCGACCAGGCTGTTGAACCAACTGTTCAACAGACATGGTTCCCGAAACAACCGGAGGAGCGAGAGGGTGAGCGAAATCGTCCACAGTTTGGGTCTGGAACGATGAAGAAGCCCGAGAGTGGGAAGTCGTACCACTACGACCTCGTGGTACGGAACAGCGACGCCTAGTCTGGTTCTCGCCCCTAGACTTATTTGTAGTGGCAAATCCAATTAAACTTTTTTTTTAAATGAAATAAACAAAAAATCATTTTAATAAGTATAAAAATCAGTTTATACATATTAAAATCTAAAAATAAATTTTCTAAATATTGAAAAATGTTTTTATAATATAAAATAGTTTTATAAATATAAAAAGAGATATAATAAATTCAAAAATAGATTTTATATACAAAAAGTTTTATAAATATGAATTTTTTTTTTATAAATACAAAAATGTTTTTATAAATACAAAAAACATTTTATAAATATGAAAAACGTTTTTATAAATACAAAAAACATTTTATAAATAAGAAAAACGTTTTATAAATACAAAAAAGAACATTTTATAAATATGAAAAACGTTTTCATAAATATAAAAAATTGATTTTATATGCAAAAAATGTTTTATAAATATAAAAAAACATTTTTATATATACAAAAAACATTTTATAAATATTAAAAAAACGTTTTTATAAATCAAAAATAGTTTTATAGATATAAAAATGTTTTATTATACAAACCTAACCAAAATCATCAATCTACCAATCACCCTAACAATCCTAAATAAAAAAACATCAATCCACCAATCCTAAAATCATCAAATTCATTCTAAAACCTAACAAAAAGAACCAAAACGAGTGGGATAGAGTTCTTACATGTTTAGTGAAAGGTTTTGGGGAGGAATGGAGAAGATTGACCGGAAATAATGGAGGAAATGGAGAGAGCTTGCCGGAAATCGAGAGAGAGATAAGAGAAATGGGGAAGAAGAAGGTTTCTGGATAATAAACACGAAAATTTCCGACAGACACAGTTCGTCGGAATTTCGTCGGAATTCATTAAAATTGATTTTCGCGAAAATTTTGGCGGTTTCTTTTCCCTGTCAATGAAAATTTTCGAGGAAATTCCGAGGAACAATAAATAGTCCGTTGGAATTTCCTTGGAATACTCATTAATCGGACAAAACATCGTAATCGATGCAGAGCATATTCTCTTTTCCTCAGAATATTCTCGGAATATTCCGAGGAAATTCCGACGAATAGGAATATGCCCTGCATGTCCCCTTATTGGATACACATATTACCTATTCGTGAGAATTTCCTCGGTATATTCCGAGGAAACCTTGTTTGAGGTTTCAAAACCTCAAATTTGTGAACCCTAGATCATTTCTTACACAATTTAAAAGTTGTCCAATGCATAACATTGAGAATTCTATCTATAGTTGTACATAAATTATTAATTTACAAAAATTCAAATTCTATTACAAGTATTGTCATTCACGTTTATTAAAGTGTATAAATGTTTATCTTGAGGTGTATGAATTTCGTTCATACAATCATAAGAGTGTTTATTATTTGAAGACAAATTAACATTCGGACTGAAATTCAATTTAAGACACTTATTAAGATTTTTTTAGTCGTAATGTTTCATTTTTAACCGTAAAATGATGTTTTGGTTCAAAATATCAGGTTTCCTCGGAATTTCCTCTGAATATACCAAGGAAATTTCGAGCAAATGGTTGTTTTCCTCAGAAAATACCGAGAAATTTCTGAGGAAATGGTTGCCCCTAAACTCAAACCCCAAATCCAAAATGTGCAAAAGTAATTCCTAGGAAATTCTGAGGAACAACCCCTACTTTGTCGGTATTTCCTCGGTTTAAAAAAAACCGGGGAGTGGTTCTACTCTGATTCCGAGTCATCACCAGATGAATCTGAATCTTGGTGAAAATCTCCAATCACAGGTTCATCCTCTTCGTGAACAACAGCTTCCTCTCCAAAGTCGGTTAAATCGAGTACCAGCTCAGCGTTTGCTAAATCTTCAGTTGCACTTGAGTTTCCGGATGGGCTTGGTTGTAGTGGGTCTTGATCAGAACTTTCGTGAACTCGCCCTCACGGGTTGAGTGAAGTAACAGTAACCCATGTATAATCTATGTTCCTAACCTGAGGATACTTGATATAGCAAACCTGTAAAATATTAAAAATTTATATTTAAATTAGTAATAGTAATATACCGACGAATGAATCATTTTGAATAAATTGACATATATATATATTTACCTGATCGGGTTGCGAAGCAAGAATGAAAGGATCATAATATTGCAGCTTTCGTCGCGAATATACTGATGTAACACCAAATGCATTTGTTCTCACGCCTCGATCTACAGTGTTGTCGTACCAATCACAATAGAAAACAATACACCGCAATCCAACCATGCACGGATACTTGATTTCCAAAATTTTGCGTATATTCCCGTAGTACACATCATCTTCAGATGCAGACGAGACACCAGCATCATAAGTTTTACTTGAACGTCTCCTCTTTTGAGTTGTGAATGCATATCCTCGAGTACAAAATCTCGGATATTACTTCACAACATGTTGTGGTCCACACACTATCTCGCGTATCCAGTCGTCAAATGTTTTGATAAGGGTTTTTAGTCCTTAGAGCAAATCAATGTAGTATTTAAGATTGTCGAACCACAGGGAACTAGTGATCTATAACACTAAGAATACACAAACTTTCCTAATCTAAGCAAATAAGAAGATTGGTGATTTGTAACAACTAAACTTTAGAATTATAAACAAAGTGATCTCAAATCCTAACAAGAAACAAGCGCAAGAATCAAACTTTCAATCAATAGCTAAGGATAGATCCATGGGTAAGATCATCGATATCGGGTGATCAAGATTCAATCTAGGATGCTCAAACAAAACAATCAACAAGTCTATAGGTCTAAATCTCGTTCAAATAGACTAATCCACTCCCGTGACAATAGCCCCTATGCTAATCATGAATTAGACATCAACTCCCGTTGGCCTTATCCAATCAAGCATGCATAAAACACAAGTCTACTAACCACTAAACATCTTGACATCAACTCCCGTTGGCCAAACATGTATAGGACAATACTAGGTTGTTCAAGCATTTCATCGAACACCTTCCGGGCGTGAAACTACTTATGATCTAGATTAGATTTCCCAACCTTAACCTAACATTAAAATCACCTAATAAGCCATAGAACAAAGTTAATCAAGCAAGAACCATCCTAAACATCCTCCTAATCACCCTAATCTACTTAGCCCATAGATCTAAGAATGTCTACTCAATGAACTCCACGATAAACCTTAAATCTATGTGAGATTCAAGGTTAATCATGTTAATGAGCAAGAGAAACAAGATATAAGATAAGTTCTTCCTTAGAAATCAACAAAGATTCAAGCTTTTACAAATTTAGACAAAGTCTTGGAGAGAAAATGAGATATCCTTAGGGTTTTGGAGTCTAAATCTATTTATAAGAAGGTAAAACTCGAGCTGGTTTGCTCCCATAAACCAAGGTTAAACCGGAATAAACCGGTTAACAACTTGATTTTGTTACTTGTCTTCTTCATAGCGGTGTGCTCATACCGCTGCATCAAGCCGCTACAAAACTCGTAGCGGGTACCTTATACTGCTGTATCATGCCGGTATTGAGCAGGGAGTTGGAGGTGCAGAGCCAGCGGCCAAGCAACGCCGCTACGGCAAGCCGCTGCGAACTGGAGATGCAGAGATCGATGGTTCGTGGTCTCAAACTCAAAGCTCGCTCTCTCATCTCTTCATCTCGTGCTTCGCCTTTGTGATTTGATCTGAACCATGCCTGAAACAACCATCACCGCCGCGAAGCTTCACGCCCTCAAGCTTCATCCGTGGCGTCATGTCTCCATCTCCACCACGGGATTTCTCGTTCAAGTCTCTCGGCGTGCCAAGCTCCTCCATCGTGTCTGGGTCGAGCCCGTGCTCCTCTGCCGTCTTGAATCGCTGGCTCGAGCTTCGTCGTCACGTCTCCGTCGATGAAGAGAAGGTCTCGTCATCTCCAATGGTGGTTTTTGGCTTTATTGCGTACCTGGTACCTTGATTGTTGAAACTTTCATGTTTGGTCCCAAACTCTTAGATTTGCATAATGGACCTCTCGAATTAACCCATAATCTTTCCATTGTGCAATTTAGCCCAGACGAACTTTCCAGATTTGTAACCAATAGTCCCTTGGCTTTTAATTCTTTTCAGATTGGCTTCAAAGTCTTGAAAGTTACAGTTTAACCCTTGATTTTTGCCTTAAACTTCCAATTGTGCAATCTAAACCCTGTCAAATGCAATATAAAGACCTAAATGCAACCTAAAATGATAACAATAAACTAAAATATGAATCTAAAACTAATCAAAATTAAGAGATATCATATTTCACCTCTGGCAATTTCAGCATACTCCTATTAATTAATAGATAATATGTTATAGCAATATCTATGAATTGATATAATTATGCGATTAATAATAATTTGTTTAAAGCACTCACATAACCAAGCATCCAAGCAACAAATTCTCGATACTTCAGTTCTTCAAGTTCCTCTTATGTGGCGTGTCTATGAGTGAACCGCTTTTCAGCCATGAAAATCCTGAACACATAAATGAAATTAATTAAGATTTAAATTATAACTTTTTAAAACAATAATTTTTAAACGAAATTATATATGTACCTCTCATATTGAAGAATATCTTCGCAGTTGGTGAGCAGACATGTTTGCAAATGACTGTGCTCCTGCTCAGTAAGTCGACGGTCCTTTGATTTTCGCTAAGTCGTCCAACATCTGTGAAGATGTTTGGAACCGTAACATAATATGTTTCCCTTTCGCCTCTATCATCATGCCGAGCAGGTCTTCTGCTTTTTGTCTGCACTTCTGCTGGAAAGTAGTACTCAGCAAAGTTTGAAGTTTCTTCATTGATCATTTGTGCGACTATAGAACCTTACACCTTACTTAAATTCTTGACATTTTTCTTCAGATGAAACATATACCGCTCGTAAAGATACATCTATCTATACTGCAAAGGACCACCAAGTTCTAATTCTCTAGCCAAGTGAATAACAAGATGCTCCATAACATCAAAAAATAATGGAGGAAATATCTTCTCTAGGTTGCACTGGATGACAGGTATGTTAGACTTCAAATTTTGGATACCTTCGGGGGTCACTGATCTCGTGCATAAATCACGGAAGAAAGCACTTATCCCTGCAATTTTTTCATGAACATTTCGGGGTAATAGTCTCGAGAAGGCAAACGGATGGAGGCGCTGCATCATTACATGGCAATCGTGACTCTTCAAGCCGATAAACTTTCCTTCGTTTATGTCTACACAGTTACGCAAATTAGATGCTTAACCGTCTGGAAATTCCACATCATTTGAAATCCAATCAAAGAACGCATCTTTTGCCGCTGTATCCAGTCGATATATGGGAGTAGAAGCCCTACCATTCTCATCAACATGAAGTTCGGAATGAACACATATATCGACTAAATCTAGTTTTGACTTCAAATTATCTTTTGTTTTACCTTAGACGTTAAGTATCGTGTTCATGATATTGTCAAAAAAATTCTTCTCAATATGCATGACTTTTAAATTATGCCGCATCAGATGATCCTTCCAGTATGGCAGATCCAAAGAAATACTCTTTTTCTGCCAATTATATAGTTCTCCAACAGCATCTACTGGATAATGCACATGTTCACCAACGTCTACCGTCCTTTCTGTACCAAAATCTCTTAGATGTGTCAACAAATATGCCCCACAAATTTCCGGAGGTGGACTGTCAAACACCTTTTTGTTCTTCGTAAACAAAGTCTTACTCCTACGATATGGATGATCAGGTGATAGGAATCTCCTGTGACAGTCAAACCAACACGTTTTCCTTCCGTGTTTTAGTTGGAAAGCATCTGTGTTATCTTGACAATATCGACATGATAGCCTTCCATGCGTTGTCCATCTAGATAACATACCATATGCTGGAAAAACACTTATTGTCCACACGAGTATTGCCCGCATTTGAAAGTTTTCTCTACACGAAACATCGTATATTTCAGCACCTTGAGCCTATAGTTGTTGCAAATCATATATTAGTGGCTGAAGAAACACATCAAGTGATCTCCGAGGATGTTCTGGCCCGGGAATGAGAATGAAGAGAAACAAAAACTCTCGGCGCAAGCACAAATTTGGCGGTAAGTTGTATGGTGCAAGAATGACTGGCCATAGAGAATATTGTCTTCCATGCTTGCCAAATGGGATGAAACCACCGGTACATAATACAAGGTAGACATTTCTTCTCTCATACGCGAATTCTGGATATGTTGATTGGAAATGCTTCCAAACTTTTGCATTTGAAGGATGTCTAATCTCACCATATGTTGAATGCTCTGCATGCCATCTCATTGGTTGGGCTGTGCGTTCAGACAGATACAACCTCTTCAACCTTTCTGTCAAAGGCAAATACCACATCCTTTTGTATGGCACTGGAACTCTTCCACTCGTATCTCTATAACGACCCTTCCCACAAATTTTTCACTGAAGCTGGTTCTCATCCGCCCTCCAATATATCATGCAGTTATCGATGCATACATCTATTACCTGATACAATAAACCAAGACCAGCTACGAGTTTCGGAACCTCGTAGTATAAACCCGGAGCTTGATTATCTTCTTGTAGAACACCTTTTACAAAATCAGCAATCGCATCCATACAATCTTCAGCCAAATTATAATTTTTTTTAATGCCCATCAGTCTTGTTGCAGATGATAAAGGTGAATGACCATCTCTACAACCTTCGTTCAAAGGTTGTTTGCATGTATCCAAAGTATCAAAAAATCTCATAGCTTCTGCATTGGGTAATTCTTCCCCTCTAAAATGATCATGTACCATCTACTCAGTACCTACGCCATAATCTACATCCGTTCTAATTGGTTCTTCTAACCTATCCACAGTCTAAGGTTCGCTAGTACTACCATATTCATAATTAGTTTCTCCATGATGATACCAAATTTTGTAACTTCGTGTAAACCCATTCAAATATAGATGTGTCCAAACATCCCACTCTTTTATAACCTAGAGCAAGGAGATCTTAACATACCCGTTTTTGCTTCCGGTTTTCGTTGAACTAGCCCCATGAATTTGGCTATACCTTCTTGATATTCATCTATAAGCAATCTCGTGTTAGGATCCATATGAGGTCGATCCATCTAAGAATGATAATAATTTGAAGAAGACATTGTTTTTTTAATATGTTTCGTGTGTAAAGTGAGTGAGATGATGAAAATATTGAGTGAATGAAAAGGGTGAGGGGTGCTTGTATTTATAGATGAAATGATGCCGACAATTCCGATGAAATTTCGACGAATCCTCGGAATTCCGTCGGAATTATTCAATACCCACAACAGTTCTTTTAACGGATAAATTATCCTCGGAATTTCGTCGGAAAAAACCTACAATTCCGTCGGAATTATTCAATACCCACAATGGTTCTTTTAACTGATAAATATTTCCCAAAATTTCGTCGGTTTTTTTCGACGAACTATGTTTCCTCGGAAATTTGTCGAAACAATCCTACAATTCCTCGGAATTCCGTCGGAATAATTCAATATCCACAACGGTTCTTTTAACGGATAAATATTCTTTGGAATTTCGTCGGTTTTTCCGACGAACTATGTTTCCTCGGAATTTCATCGAAATAATCCGAGGAAAGGTGTCTCCGTCGAAATTTCCGTCGGAATATGCCATGTTTTCTTATAGTGTTTGTCTTAAACTAGAAGCTAACTTTTTACAAAAATCATGTCTCACTCATACACTTATTATAATTGAGTATTAATATTATGTAAGCTTATATATATATATATATATATTTGCTCAACAAGAAAAGAAGTCTACAGTCGAGTTGACGTTGTAGAAACAATATATCTATGCAAATATTTAACTGTACTTTATGCGGCTATATAAGGTTCATATTTTATTTATATACATTGAGTTTTGTCTACGTTTAAAAAAATTAATATTGTATTGTTTACTCTTATCTACCACATGTCTGAATTCCATATTTAAGTATATGTGATGTGGTTGCTTTTTGAACTAGCAAACTGTTGAGGGCAATAGCCTATACGAAATGTACTATTTTTATTCTATTGTTAAGGCTTCATCATTAGCTGGTCTAAGCATGAGAATTATGATAGATGTTATGTTACATTCATTTTGGTGTCAGAACCATTTAACACGAGAACAAGATTTGTCACATGTTTTTGTTGGTTTCTCATTGATCTCTATGACGGTGTGGGAGATTTTGACATAATTATGGAAGAAAATGCAGCAAAACTTGAGAAGGCTCCGATTATGAAAGAGTTATAAGCTCTAGATTTTCTAGAAGTTCTTGGATCAACGAAAAAGATTGTCAAAGACTTGAAGATGGAGCTGCAGCGACAGCCAGTGAGATGCATGGAGAGCCCTGAACATCTTCCTTCATAAACGTTCAGGGTTTTTCTTTTGTCTTGGTTATAATTGGTGTATTGATGGATTTGTTTGCTTCGCTTCTTTCGTAAACAAACCATAATGATTAGAGTGAAATGTGTCGTTTGACTCAAAATGTGACCAAGAGAAAAAAATCATTATGAAAAACTAAAGCTTGTTGTAATGATAATCACTACTATAATAAAAGGGGGAAATACTCAACTCTCAACATGTCCACATAGATTAAAAAATCGACCAATCAAAAAGTTCTAACTCGCCATGTCACTACTGCTTTCTGTCGAATGAAGAAAGTATTTGCGCCTTTGTTTGGGCTGTCTTTACGTTAGCCACGTTCAAGCCCATTATCCCCTAATCCTAATTTCGCCGGAAGCTTAGAGCTGATCTTCTCGACGCTTCCACTTCATCTTCACATGTTTCTCTGTAGAACTCTGTTTTCCCTTGGCTCCTCCTCATCAATAAATTATGCTAATTAATCTCTTCTTAATATTTCACTTTACCTTCCTCTCTTTCTCCTCAAATATAAATTGCTGCCATATCTTCGTCAAGACTTGATTCGATGAAAACCCTTAGCTATGGCGATGATGCTGAGGAGGCTTATGAGGTTAGACTTTCCCAGTACCCTTTTGTCCTTTTAGTTTTGTGACTGTTCCTTGGAGAAGTAATCTCTCTTTAGACAATTCGGATTCGTCATGATTGGGATCATTCTGATGCAACTATCACATTGTGGAATGATGGGAACTGCACGAAAGATAGGGTCCATATTGAAGCTTTTAGTCTGTACAGAGAGAAAGAGGAAGGATAATTGATGCTGATGGGAACTTTGTATAATTTGTTAGAGACAAAGAAGTCAAGGTGTGAGTACTCATCTTTCGTTGTAAAACTTATCCCCAGTTTTTGTGCTTTATGGGTTGTCTTACATTTTTTGTTTTGTTTTCGGGATGCATGTTTGGACAATATTTACGTTAAGCCAGTGTACATGGGACGATGTCTTTCAAGAATCTTCAGGGTACGTTTATACATTCATGTCCCTATTTCATAGCATTGAACAAACATTAACTAGGTTAACGTGTAACATGGATTAACACTGATGCTCTCTTCCAGTTCAACTTAATTGTTCCAAAGGAAAATCTTTCTCCGGACTGTACATTTTCCTGCACAATATTTTACTAGCACACGCTTCTGCGACAAATTTATATAAGAAACAATCCCAGATTCTTCCTCTCTTTTGTGTCTTTCATATGCACTATTATTTTTAGCTGAGATAATATCTCCACTTCATTAAAAAGCACAAGCAACAGGGATCGGTTGGCATTAGCATATACACATACGGTGATGTCCCCTTAACTAACTCGGCAGAGGATAAGCAGGCAGCAGCTAGATTTAATGACTTCTTTAATATTTGTTAGTAGCCCAAAGAACCAAATGTTGAAGCATCTACTATATTTTTATCACTGAGTTTCTTAGCTAACTTATTTTACAGGCTTGGCGTGAATCCTGAGATGATGAAGACCATAGTTGGACTTGGTCTGTATTACCCGCTTTTGCAGAGGATGAGTGAGTCGGAACAAGTTAAGGGTGCAATCGATTTTGTAGGAGTGAGAAATTACATGAACCTTACGGCAAGGATAAGTCCTCCTCTCTGAAACAAAATCTACATGATTTCAACATTGACATTGCTGGAACTGACCCGTAAGTTATATGATTCTGTGAGATTAAAGCTACAGATGTGGCTCACTGATTGTTTCAATCTGCCTTGCAGCGTTTGGAAATACAATGTTCAAGAATGAGGTTCGTAATATATTACATATGTGACCAATTAAAAGAGATAGAGATGCTAATGTTTGGTGATTTTGCTTATTTCAGTAAAATACACGATGGAGTCTGCAACAATTACAGTAGTAAAGAAAATGATGGTAATGATATCTCTTGATTTTGTTAAGTTTTAGATTCATATTTTAGTTCATTATTATCATTTTAGGTTGCATTTAGGTCTTTATATTGTATTTGCATGCATAATTGCATTTGACAGGGTTTAGATTGAACAATTGGAAGTTTAAGGCGAAAATCAAGGGTTAAATTGTACATTATGGAAGTTTGGGGTTAAAATGTGATGTTAACAAGAGGTCAGGGACTAAGGTTGCAAATCCAGAATATCGCATGGGCTAAATTGCACGATTAGAACTTTTGGGCTGATTACGCGAGGACGTTTCTGCACATTCAATAGTCTTGGGGTCAATTCGTAATTGTCCAGAAGCTGAAGGACCTGTTTTGCAAATAATGTACCTCCAATCCCTGCTCCATATCTGGATGGTGTAGCGGGATGCAGTGGCCGCTACACAGAAGAAAAGTCACTATTGACCGGTTTATTCCGGTTTGACTTGGTTTATGGGATCAAACCAGCTCGAGTTTTTACCCTCTTACATATAGATTTAGCCCCCAAAAACCCTAAGATATCTCATTTTCTCTCAAAAGAACTTATTTTGGATTGTAAAAGCTTGAATCTTTGTTGATTTCTAAGGAAGTACTTCATCTTATCTTGTTTCTCTTACATGATTAACCTTGAATCTCACATAGATTTAAGGTTTATCATGGAGTTTATTGAGTAAACATTCTTAGATTCATGGGTTAAGTAGATTAGGGTGATTAGGTGAATGTTTAGGATGATTCTTGCTTGATTAACTTTGTTCTATGGCTTATTAGGTGATTTTAATGCTAGGTTAAGGTTGGGAAATCTAATCTAGATCATAAGTAGTTTCACGCCCGGAAGGTGTTCGATGAAATGCTTGAACAACCTAGTATTGTCCTATACATGCTTGGCCAACGGGAGTTGTTGTCAAGATGTTTAGTGGTTAGTAGACTTGTGTTTTATGCATGCTTGATTGGGTAAGGCCAACGGGAGTTGATGTCTAATTCATGATTAGCATAGGGGCTATTGTCACGGGAGTGGATTAGTCTATTTGAACGAGATTTAGACCTATAGACTTGTTGATTGTTTTGTTTGAGCATCCTAGATTGAATCTTGATCACCCGATATCGATGATCTTGCCCATGGATCTATCCTTAGCTATTGATTTAAAGTTTGATTATTGCACTTGTTTCTTGTTTGAATTTGAGATCACATTGTTCATAATTCTAGGAGTTTAGTTTGTTACAAATCACCCATCTTCCCTTGTTTGCTTAGATTAGGAAATTTTGTGTATTCTTAGTGTTATAGATCACTAGTTCTCTGTGGATTCGATCCTAAAGTGCTGCATCGATATACCATTCGATTGTGGTAGCGTGCACTTAGGTTAATTGGCCTGTGGTAAAACGCAGAACATCAATTTGGCGCCGTTGCCGGGGAACTAAGTAGATTTATCATTAGGATTTCAAATTTTCTTGAGACTAAGCTTTATTTTCTTATGTTTTGTTTTGTTTTGTATAGTTACTAACTTTTTATTCTATTTTTTTGTTCTTTGTAGAAATGGCTTCAAGCTACTTTGAGAAGCCACAAGAAGAGGAAGACACATTTGAAGATCAGCCATATGTGAAGCCACCACCCTTTGATATGCGCATACTCACACTAGACCAAAGAGTGGAGTTACATCGGCTTAGGGAAATGAAAGAGTATTGGTACAAGCCAATGAGAAACATAGCACAAATGGTCCGGATACACCTCATTAGAGATAGAGCAGAATTTGAAGGAAGGGATGTTACTCAAGATGAGTATGATGCTGCTTGTGCCCTTAATGAGGTAATGTATTGGGCTCCACCACTCCAGCTGGAAGGTACAGAAATTTCCACTTTAAAACTTCAACTTGAGGAAATTTGCTTGCCTTGTGGTGAGATCATTGCCCCTACTCTTGATTCTCTGGTGCTTTTAAATGAATGTCTTGATCTGATATGTGAAACCAGAAAATTAGATGACTTGAGAGTAGAAAAGATTGTTAGAGATTATTTTGAAGTTTGTTTTGACAAGAACTATCTTTGTGCTTCAATTGATCTCGAAACTGACTTTTTGATGCTTGATGAATCTAGACCTCTTCTTGAATTAGCTGATTTAGGGGATGAACTTGATGTGGATAAGCTCTTGCTTGAGATAGAAAACCCCCTTATCAAAAATAGTCATGAGAATGAGAACATTGTGTTTTATTTGATTGATGGAGATAATGTTGACTACTTTGTTAAAACTTCGTTTGAACCAGTAGTTGATTTTGTGTTTCCACCAAATTCATTCGATTCTCATGATCATCTGAACCTCAAAGAGCATGTGTTAATCCATGTTATATCTTTAGTAATGCTCTTTGATGAAAAATCTGTCTATTTCCTATGGACAGTAGTGTGCTTCTTTGCATACTTTGTTTCTTGTGTTTGCAGGAGAAGGACCAAAGGTGCATTGGCTCAACCTTTTGATTCCTATGACTAGCAAGCGCATAAAGTCAAGCTAGAGACTTAAAACAAGCGCGCTTGGGAGGCAATCCCATGTCTATCCTTTGTATATATTTCTATTTCTATTTTATTTTGTTTTAATGTGTTTGAATAAGTTTAGGGACAAGTTTGGGGGAGTTCTAAATCTTTCCAAGAGGTGAAGACAAAATGGCCAAGGTCACAGCAAGCTCTCTCCCTCCTCATCCCCCTTCTTTCATCAAGGACAACTCCAAGTAAGTGCATTCTACCCTTGTCAATACTTAGTTCATCATATTTTATTTTCCCTTTCACCTCTCTTTCAAATTTATTTTCACACAAGAGACTGTGTGAATTAAGTTTGGGGGAGAGTCTACTATCTCACCTTGTTTTCTGTTTTGTTTACTTGTCATCCATCTCATGCATTGCATTGTACATACTTATTTGCATAGAAAAAACCTAAAAATTTGAAAATTTTCGAAAACAACAAAAACAAGCATCTAGTTGCATCACCTTTAGGATTGAGTCTAGAAGCATTTAGGTTGCATTGCATATGCATTGAGAGTCTTAATGAACTTTTATTGGTAAGTAACAACTTAAGAGTTTGATTGAATGTCCATCTTTGGAGTTGTTTATTGCATTTATATGGACATGAAGTTAAGGAAGAACCATGCTTGGATCTCATCGCTTGAAAGTTGAACTCATTTGTAGATGCATGTCTTCCTTGTAGCTCAACTCTATGAACTTGAACTTAAATGAACATCTAATTACTCTCTCTTGAAGCTTGAATTGCTCACTCTTGGTAACAATAGAACATTCAAGTTTGCTTATCCACTTTTAGACCTTCTTACAAGCTTGAATGGCCATTTGCATCACTAAATGGTACCTCACCTTGAACCCTAACCCTTTTTCTTTGCCCCTTGATTGTTTGATGAGTGAGGCCTCTTGTTGATGATGTATTCTAGTGCAAAATTTTGGATGACAGAGGAACGACAAGTAGTAGCCTCCGTATGCCAATTACCTTTATTGGTTAGGATGGGGGGTTTAATGGGGTTGTTTTGGAGTGAGATTATGTGATGAGAGGAAAGAAAAGAAGAGAGTGAAAGCAATGAAAGAGTGAAAAGAAAACCAATAAAAAAAAAGGGGTAAAATAAAAAAGAAACTTAGGAAGCATGAGATAAAAAATGACATCCTCTAGAAAAGAAAATAAAAGAATTGAGAGGATGAAAAGAAAAGAGAGCTTCCTAAGTAGTAAAATGGTGAAAAAGAGTGAATTTGGGGGTGAGAGAAGTGTTTTGGGTTTGATATTTTTGGTTTGGGATTGTAGATACATAACTAGGGAAGGGTAGAACATGGAAGTGAATACTTGTATGCATGAATTGTTCTTCTTCTTCTTACTTTTGCAATAGCTTATGCATCCCTTTTTCATGAGTGAAAAACCCTAAGGAAATTGAGCAAACTCCACTTTATATGTCATCTTAGCCTCTTTAGCACCTGGCCCTTTAGTTTGTGATTTAAGTTGATTGAGAGAGTTCACTAAACACTTAATGAATGTTAAAGAGTTGAGTTACATTGGTTTCTTGCTATTACATTGAAAGTTTAGCTCTAAGGCATTGCATGAGTAATGAGTATGGCTAACTCTTTTAAAGTAGAGATCATTGGTGCACTTTAAAACTACTTTGATGGATATTGAGTCGAATGCTTTTGTTGGTACTCTAAGGTTTAAGTTTTCATTTTAAAGTATTTCCTCATCTTGTTCTTGAATGTTTACTTGTGGACAAGTAAAGAGCAAGTTTGGGGGAGTTGATATCTCTTGATTTTGTTAAGTTTTAGATTCATATTTTAGTTCATTATTATCATTTTAGGTTGCATTTAGGTCTTTATATTGCATTTGCATGCATAATTGCATTTGACAGGGTTTAGATTGAACAATTGGAAGTTTAAGGCGAAAATCAAGGGTTAAATTGTACATTATGGAAGTTTGGGGTTAAAATGTGATGTTAACAAGAGGTCAGGGACTAAGGTTGCAAATCCAGAATATCGCATGGGCTAAATTGCACGATTAGAACTTTTGGGCTGATTACGCGAGGACGTTTCTGCACATTCAATAGTCTTGGGGTCAATTCGTAATTGTCCAGAAGCTGAAGGACCTGTTTTGCAAATAATGTACCTCCAATCCCTGCTCCATATCTGGATGGTGTAGCGGGATGCAGTGGCCGCTACACAGAAGAAAAGTCACTATTGACCGGTTTATTCCGGTTTGACTTGGTTTATGGGATCAAACCAGCTCGAGTTTTTACCCTCTTACATATAGATTTAGCCCCCAAAAACCCTAAGATATCTCATTTTCTCTCAAAAGAACTTATTTTGGATTGTAAAAGCTTGAATCTTTGTTGATTTCTAAGGAAGTACTTCATCTTATCTTGTTTCTCTTACATGATTAACCTTGAATCTCACATAGATTTAAGGTTTATCATGGAGTTTATTGAGTAAACATTCTTAGATTCATGGGTTAAGTAGATTAGGGTGATTAGGTGAATGTTTAGGATGATTCTTGCTTGATTAACTTTGTTCTATGGCTTATTAGGTGATTTTAATGTTAGGTTAAGGTTGGGAAATCTAATCTAGATCATAAGTAGTTTCACGCCCGGAAGGTGTTCGATGAAATGCTTGAACAACCTAGTATTGTCCTATACATGTTTGGCCAACGGGAGTTGATGTCAAGATGTTTAGTGGTTAGTAGACTTGTGTTTTATGCATGCTTGATTGGATAAGGCCAACGGGAGTTGATGTCTAATTCATGATTAGCATAGGGGCTATTGTCACGGGAGTGGATTAGTCTATTTGAACGAGATTTAGACCTATAGACTTGTTGATTGTTTTGTTTGAGCATCCTAGATTGAATCTTGATCACCCGATATCGATGATCTTGCCCATGGATCTATCCTTAGCTATTGATTTAAAGTTTGATTATTGCACTTGTTTCTTGTTTGAATTTGAGATCACATTGTTCATAATTCTAGGAGTTTAGTTTGTTACAAATCACCCATCTTCCCTTGTTTGCTTAGATTAGGAAATTTTGTGTATTCTTAGTGTTATAGATCACTAGTTCTCTGTGGATTCGATCCTAAAGTGCTGCATCGATATACCATTCGATTGTGGTAGCGTGCACTTAGGTTAATTGGCCTGTGGTAAAACGCAGAACATCAGGTAACCCTCCTATATACATCGCAGAGAATATTTTCTCTCTTTATCAGTTCGGTTCATGGTTGTAGCCCTATTTCCGGTGAATGATTCTTCTCCTACAGGTCAGACGACTCCTCAAATCTCATCACTTGAGGACACAACGAGATTTAAGTATCTGAGCTCACACATTGAAGCAATTAAGGGTATTCTAAGTGGTCGTTGATGGATTTTGTGAGCTGTTTGGAGGGTATAACATGAGATAGAATATATCATGTGGACTTCAAAGATCTTTATCGTAAGAGGTACCCTAAATTCTATGCTCGGGGTAATACTTCACCATCGATCGCATTCTTCAGCTCTCTATGACTCTGTCATTGAATGTCAACGACGACTATACTGTATGTTTAAAATAATTCCTAAGCCCAATGGACATTTATCTTGCGCCTGAAGCAACATTTACATCAGAAGACCTAAATGTGTCTGAATCAACATTTTTCATTGTGATTAGCTGATATTTTACGCTGAAAATATTATGCATTTCAGTCACTACAAATTTCATATGATGGAAACAAATCCTCTAAGCTAGCTTAGTTACAGTTGGCAAAAACAAAAGTTAAGATACCTAATTTAACAATAAGCTATCTGAATATAAACGTTCTAAACAATATTATAAGCCAGATGAAAAAATCATAATACACTATGTTTTCACTTTACTTCAAACATTATAGCTAGGGATTTTTGAACCTTTTAAAATGCAAAAGTACATACACCTCTGAGTTTTTGTTTATAAGTCATATATATATCACAATTTTTGAGGAGCAAAATACAAACCATGTAGAATTGTAAAGATTGTGAATAATGAAAAAAATAGTATAAAAAAAAGATTTGGTGCCAAATTTTAATGGAAATCTCTGATATATAAAAAAAAAATTATTTTGTTACTGTCTAAAGTATAATACATCGGCAAATAATACACACTAATATTTTGCCACATCAACCTAATTTCCATGTAATTTCTAATGGTATTTCAACCAATCAAATGAAACCAAAATTATTAATAAAAGATAATGTCTAGAGCCTCAAGTAAATTAAAACTTTTACTAACAACAATTTTTCAACAGACTAACAAATGTAATTGTAGTTATTCTTAATTAGATATTATAAGAGAAAAAAATTCTTCTTCATTATCTATAGAAGAGAAAAAGTGTTTTTAGGTCTAACGTACAAATATAGGATTTTTTTTGTATTTGACGATCCAGTTCCGGTTTCGGGTATTTATATTCGATCTTGGTTTTGATTCTTCTATTTTGTTTTTACCGAGGTCTACCTCTAACTATTACATAAGCATACTGATTCACCTCTTCATTTGCTTTCTTCTGAATTCCACGTACCATGTTTCTTCCAATTATGAAATTACTGGAGCAGAAGCTGAATCAACAACTTTTTTTTACTCTACCATATTCAATCTGTCTGAAGGCTTTGTTCTGCGATGTTTAGGGTTTAACCTAATAATAATAAGCCTATTGGTAAGTGACCTCGATTTTACATCATCTCGGTTTTCTTTAAACAAAACCGTTTCACTCAGCCATGCAAATATACTAGACCATCCCCAATATATTTTGCTATTTTTACTTCTAAAATAAAAGAACTCTCTAATAGAAGTGAAATATGCTCCAATGTATTCCTCTATAATAGGATATCTAAATATAAAGTAAAAAATAGAGTAATGCTATTTTTCCTTTGTAAGACTATCTCCAATGTATTTTGCTATTTTTATCTTTAAAAAAACTAATCTATAATAGAGGTGAAATATGTTCTAATGTATTTCTCTATAATAACAATCTCTAAATAATATAGAGTAAAAATTAAAGGAATATTTTTCTTCTTCTATAAATAGAGAAAAAATATCAATCTCTATTATATAAGAAAAAATAGAGGTGGGTTAGAGCAATTTCACCTCTAGATACTGTTATTGAGATAGAAATGGAGGTGAGATGGAGAGACAAAAGTTCATTGATATATAATAGAGATGGAGATGGTGAGATGCAAATCCCCCTCTATAATAGAGATCTCTTTTTAGAAAAAAAAATAGAGGTATACATTAGAAATGCTCCAAACAGAGGAAAAAAATTGCAGTCTCTATTATAGAGGAAAAATAAAGGGGAATTGAAACACTTTAACCTCTAAATATTATTATACAAGTAGAAATATCAATTGGTTGGAGATGCAGTTAGTTAATCACATATACTAAAATAATTTTCCGAACTTGGCAGAGTAAAAATCAAATACGAACTAATTCTTAAAAAGTCAGGAAACGTCTAGAATAATATTCAACTTATCAAAGGCTACAGTTTGGTTGAATTTACAGAAGATATGTGAAGTTTAACAACATAAGGATAAAAAGAATTACGGCAAACCATTTTTTGTTTCCTAATAAATAACAATATTTAAAAACATGTTGTACATATTTATTATTAAAAACTCATATATTACAACAAAACAATGAAAAATAACAAGGAAAACTATGATAATTTGAATTTTACATTGGAGTATAACATCTTAAATACAAAATGAACCAAACAAATAATATTACAAAGAAAGTAAAAGTACAACAAATTTATACCACATACTCCGTGCGTAAAGAGTTAGAATTTAAAGAATTCTCAATTATAATTTTAATTGATATTATATTCTATTTTAATTATAGTATCTTATAATTGAAAATATAAAAAAAACTGGGAAAAATTAATAATATTTTTGAAAATAAAAGAATAATTTAATCATAAATAAATGAAGTTAATCTTTAATTTTTTGGTGTAAAACATTCAAGATATTATATTTAATTCTGACATAATTGATATTATACTTGATTTTAATGATTCTATACCAAATACTGGAAAACATAAAAATAAAAAATAAAAAAGTTTAATAAATTATGTCATAAAAATCATAAATCTATTAAGTTAATCTATATTTATACTATTTTGAATGTACAAATTGATATTTGAAACAACTAATTGTGAAATAATAATATTTTCAAAACGTATTATTATTTATTTTTAACTTATCAAGTCACACACACACACCATATATATATATATATATAGAAATAATTATAATAGTTTAAGCTGCATAAAAGTTTCTGAAAACTAATTAAAATTATGCCAGAGACAATACCTAGATATTTAACTGCTAGGCAAGTTTAAATTGAATTATTAGTTGGTAAAAATGCATTGAAATACAAGAAAATGTAACTTTTTGAAATATTTTTTTTGAAATACTTTTTATCTAAAATATGTACCTTTTATAAATGGAACGGTATTCTAAAATAAACATAGAAAAACAAAAGAATTTACACATTATCCGCGCGTAGCGCGGCCACGGACCTAGTTAATTATAGGAGTTAGTGAAGGGCATTGCTCATACTATGATGTAAGTGGTGAGCAGTTTCATTATTTAATGAGCTTTAATCAATATATTTAAAGAGTTGGATTAACTGTCTAATTGATTAGGTGATCCGTAATCAATAACTCAACTCGGCTGTGTTATCTTCTTATATACTTTTTGTTGGTAAACCTAGAAGTATCTTAATAGGTTAAGCCTGTAACACTGCAATGTTCCTGATTCTTGATTCTCAAAATAGGAAACTGAAAATTTCAGATTGTACTGCTGACAGAAAAAATATTCTCTCTCTATACAAGTTTGGAGATGACGTCGATATCAGATTCAGAATGATGAAGTGGCCAAGTCTTTTAGGACAATTTTAACATCTTTAATAAACAAAACGTCACTGTCTTAGTGTTTATAACATAGATATCATCGTATTATCTTCGTATTGGCTAGAGTGTAGGGCCGAGGGGACACTGAAAACGAAATCCAAAAGTGGAACAAGAAGAACGGCGTGGTTTAGCAAAATCATTGTCTCATACTAAAACTGTTTCAACGCGAAACACGTGGTCTTGCTTTTCGCCGTGTCGACAATCCGACGGTACGTTCGTACTTTAAAATTAGGTTTGGTTTGCTCGTTTCGTGTCACTAGTAAATCCAAAAGGCAACGTCCTTCTCGTATATACTAGTTTATTTTTAAAACTGTAATATCTCTATCATCTTTTAAAAATGTTATAATACCATCTTCATTGCTTATAAAAAGAAAAGAATGTCCATAGAGATGCAGATCAAGTTCATGAGAAAGGGAAAAAAAATCGAAGATCTCCTTAACTCATTAGTATATTAATCAGCCGAGTGATCTTTAGAAAGATTTGCCGTCCATGTATGACATCTGGTGTGACGGTTCGACTCACTCTAAGCTATGGTATCTTTATGCAATCACTCTGATCTCGTTCTTTAATTTCTTCTTATATGTATGAAACTTTTACATGATAAAGTTATATATAAATATGTGTATATACAAACTATAAATGCAGGTAAATGTAATTTCAAGCTAAATCATATGGAGAAAGAGGAAGATCACGAGATCTCTCTAGGCATGGGTGGGATTTTCGGTATAAAGATGGAATATACATATTATTAAATTCATATTTGATATAAGTTTTGCTCAGTGGACTGTTCTCACCTGATGTGTCTGGTGTTCCAATCTTGTATCAATATATATATGGGGTTAGTATAGTATACTATAAAAATAAAGCATAGGCATAAGATGTATTAGTATCTGCTCCATCTATGTTTCGTTGATCCCGTATTAGAAATGCCGCATTGTACTTCTCTAAAGGTGAGTTAAAAGGCAAGTCATTGTTTCTGGCTATCAATTAATATAATGCAGTATCGATTACTTTACCACTATTGTTTTTACTTTCTAAATTCTAATTTATCATTTGTTTGTCATTCGTTTGTAAGGGAGTTAGGACTGGTGGTAATGGTTAGTTATGCAAATGATTATGTTGTAAAGTAGGCTAGTAACTTCGCTATTACCAAAACTTGAGGGTAAAAATAAACATAAGTCAATATGTATTATGCAGTGTCAAATATTTAGCTAAAATACTATAGATATTGAATATATAAAATTATTTTTATATTTAGATTAATGTGACCGGGTTTAACTGTAAAGTGAAATTCAAAACGTTTTTTTTGAAAAGATTTTAGCTTTTGGAAAAGTATATACACTTGGTTTAGATTTCAAAAATCAGATACTAAACAAGTAATGAACTCATAGGAAAAATAAATTAAGTAGTGTGCCAAAAATTTAAATTGACTAATAGCAACAGATATATGAAACATAAATATTGTGTCAAAAAGAAAAAGAATTTGACTAAATATCAAAAATTAATAATCCACCATTGACTTTGAACATCTAATCTATTAATTTAGAGTTATACTTTTTTATCCACTATAGACAAGTCTAAGTCTCACTATGTAATTAATTTGAAGATTTTGATTAATCAATCAAATATATAACAAAATATCAAATATCTAACAAAATATGTTGAGCAAAAAATAGATTTAAATTTTATTTTTAGTTATAATAAAATATGTTGAGAAAAATCTAAAAAAATCTTACTAAAAACTATAAATATTTTTATAGAGTAATGTTATAATTAATTTCGTAATTAGTTATATAATACTATTATACATTAATATTAATTAAAAAGTTAGAAAATATATGCTATTTTATAAATTTCATAATTATAATTTTCATTATATGAAAAAGAATTACTATATGAATTAAATAAAACATAATTCTATAAAATCTAATTTATTAAATTAGAATCCTATGACTTTTTTATGTCTGATTTTTATTTGGACCATCCCTTAAAAGTTTATGAAATTATGCATAAGTTAATTATAATATATTTAAATATGTTACTCTATTATTTCAAATACAAGTAAACAACTTTCTTTTTAAAATTGTAACAAAATATTTTTAACAAATCTAAATATAAGAATTATATAATGTAGTGTACAATGAGCAGTTTATATATATTTGATTAATCATTAAATCATTCCACATAATACATAATGTATATTTATATAATAATATGTTCATATAGTTTTGAAAATAATTAATGAATATACCATAATGTATACGATTCTGTAAAGTCGTAACTACTATAACTTTTATATTTTATTGAATAAGATATCCCCAAATATATGAATTAACCAATTTTCAAATTCCGTATATTTATAAAGAATATCTTAATAATTATTTCTCTAAATTTCATTCATTAAATCTGTAACTAACATATCTTATTTTTATTAATGTTTATATTTTTTCAAAAAAAATTACTAATCGATTTTATATAGAATCATATATATTAATTCCAATTTAAAACATTTTAAATACACACTAATATATCCAACTAAAAAACAGATTCAAAATAAATTTTCTAAAAAATACTTTTCTAAAATATCTCAAAACATTTAAAACTGGATGAGAAATTAAGATTAAGACTAGATTTTAACCCGCACATCCGTGCGGGTAACTTTTCATTTTATAAATATATAATTTTTATATTATATTTTGCATATAATCATTTTTAGATAATATATTGCTATCATTTTCAAAAATAAATAGATAATATATAGTTCTAAATATAAAAGTTTAACATATGTTAACAATTTTAATTTTTGTATAAAATTATTACATAATTTACAAATTTAAATCTTTTTAAAAGGTGAATGATATTTTAATCATTTTAAACGGTCAATAATATTTTATTTATTTATTTAAATGAAAGTATTTATTTAAATATTAGTTTATCAATTTAATATAATATAGACTATAATTATAAAATTTATAAAATTAGCATAGAATTTTTTAAGAAAAAAATAAAAAAAAATAATTAAAAATTAATTTATAATAATATTATAATACTAATTACGAAATTAATCAATGCATTAATTAAAAATATTAGATTTTTTTTTGAAAAGATTTTGTTAGATTTTTCTCAACAGATTTTATTATTACTAAAACTAAAATTTACATTTATAGTTAAATATATTTGTTACTAATATTCGTATAATTATTTAGATTCTTTTAGAAATGTTATATATTAATTAAATTAATATAAATAATAAAAATGTAACTAAATTTATGGATCTAGTGTGACTATTTGATAGTAGATAAAAATGGTACTTCTCTTTTAATAGAGAAGATTAGTAGTTCAGAGTGACACATCTTAAATTAGAGTTGGTGTGGACTTCCGGCTGAAACTTCATATATAAGGATTTACATATATAGGAAAATCCTTACAATCCTTCTAATATATTGAAAAACTAGGTGGATTGCCCGCACATGCGGGCATAAACATTTTATAAAATTACTTATTAATATATACATTACTGATTAAAAACTATAAAAATAAATTATTATTTATATTTTCTTTTGAATTTTTATGTGAAAAATCTTATATATACTATATTCATTATTAATAAATCAATCTTAAAATTTACTCAATTATAGAAAATTAATAATTCACTTGATTAATATTTAGTTTATGTGTTTTCTGTTTTTTCTGTTTTTGTTTTCTATTTTTTTCGTTTTAAATTTTAATTAAAAGATTTTTTAGATAACAACACAATATATATATATATATATATATATATATATATATCAGATTATATTTTTATTTTAAATAATTTATATATATATATATATATATATATCAGATTATATTTTTATTTTAAATAATTTTTATATTTTAGATAATTCTTATTATTATTAATTTTAATCATTATCTAATAAAATAATTAAAATTCGTTTTTACTTTTTAATAATTTATATATTTTATTTATTAAAGGGCATCTTTTTATTTTAAAAAATATTTAGATTTTGGATAATTTTTATTATTATTAATTTTAATCATTTATCTAATAAAAATAATTAAAATTCGTTTTTATTTTTGAATAATTTATATAATTTATTCATTAAGGGCATAAACGATATTAACTACTCTAACTTTTAACGTGAGAGCTCCGTTGCGAAAAATCACTTCGTAAATAATAGTATAGATCAAACTCAAACAATCTATAATACAAAATAAATATTTACTATATATATAAAACTTAACTTCTATTTTAGTACAACTTAATTTCCGGTCAACATATATATTCTGTTTCATATTTACATATATGCAAATAAATCTTATTTACAACTGAAGTCAAACCTAGCATAGTTACATACCAATCAAGTTTTCTAATATATACATGTAATGCTTTACAAGTAATCTTCACAATCTCTAAAGTCTCTATTAAGCAAAAAAAAAACCCTAATTCTGTAACTTCAACATGTCATATGGTTCATATGGTTCGTGGTTTTTAGACGAGACTCCATTACCAAGACTAGGCTTTCTCGGCCAAGGAAACTATGGCTTTGTCAGCCTGGTTCGAAACCGCGATGGACTACTCATGGCTAAAAAACATCTCTCCTCAAATACTCAGAGGAGCTCGAGAAAGAAGTAAGGATCATGGACCGCTTCTTTTCAATCAATTTCAACACCGTGAGAGCCACGAGCCCTATTGTTTCCTACGAGACTATGCCATTCAACGTGAAAGTTTGTTCCATTCACATGGAAATCGCACCACATGGTACACTCAAAGACATGCTAACCAGTGCCGGTGGGATATTACCGGAGAACGTTGTTGGTTATTGCATTCTCCAGGTTCTTGAAGGGCTCAGGGATCTTCACCAACACGGTTATGTCCATTGTGATCTCAAGCCAGAGAACGTATTCATCTTCCCGAGCTATGGTCATGGAGAGCTTTGTGAACTCAAACTTGGTGACTTCGGTTTGGCTAAGGAGCCCAATGGACCTGATCCAGTGAACGGGTCTTTGTTCCAGGGCAATCCGGAGTATTTGGCTCCAGAGGCAGTCGGGCCACGTGGAGTGATCTCGTCGGCCCTTGATATATGGTCCCTAGGTGGTATGGTACTTGAGATGATGGGTTTGGAAGTGAGAGATTTTTGAGGATATCGCGGATGACTTGGGACTTTGTGAGTAAATGCAGAGTGCGGAATCCTGAGAATAGAGCCACCGCGGAGGAGCTCATGAGTCATGCTTTTGTTAACCAAAGTTTTGAAGTTCCACCGTTTGAGCTGCTTCCAGTTCATCCTCTCTTAAGTAATGGAGTGGTTCAAGGAAGGCTCTTCTAGAGGATTAATGTGATATTGATTTTCGTTGGTGTCAAGTTATTATCGTTTAATTTTCATGTTTTTGCATTTTTATTTCTTCCGAACTATGCTTTTATAGTATTGTAATCCGTTTTTATCAATATATTGCTGTGTTATTATGAAAAAACCTCAAAGACGTGGACCTTTCATTACTGACCTGATGACCGGTACACTTTCTAAACAGTTGGCTATCTACACACTTTCAAGGCTTCAGCATATCTCTCCTCAGGTAATGACAACTGTTTTAGACAAAAAAAAAAATAATTAAAAATAGTTAGAGCTGAACAGGACTATGTGATAGGGCTGGGACTTCGGATATTCGGGTCGGGTTCGGGTAAGATCCGATCGGGTCCGGGTCTTTCGGATAAATGAAATCTATACCCAATAGGTACTTAATAGATTTTGGTTCGGGTTTCGGATCGGGTACCACCGGTTCCGGGTCGGTTCCGGGTACCCGTTTATTATGTAAATCATATATATTTTTACGAAATAAAATAATTTACATATAAATTTTTATTTTATTTATTATTTTTTAAGAAAAAAATAATAGAAATCGTATATATATTAATAATGTTTAGTTAAATACAACGATATTGAAGTAGCCTAGTGGTATTATCCTTGTCATTTCGCCCATCCAACCCGGGTTCGATTCTCAAGAGATACAAATCTATGTTTTTTAAGCATAGAATTCGGTTTAAACGGGTACCCATTCGGTCCGGGTAAAAACCGAAACCGAACCGATACCCGTGGATAATCACCACTAATACCCATCGGATAAATTGACTAGGACTGAACCCGAACCGAACCGGTCCATTTCGGGTCGGATCCGGTTCGGGTAAACGGTTCCGGGTAAAAATCGCAGCCCTACTATGTGAGGACAAATGGGCTTATTGAAGTTTTTTTGTATTGTGTATTTTTGTCTTTTTATTTCTCAAAACCCCATTAAAGATAATCTTTGGGTATGTACATGAGTTTCGATTCTATAAGATACACATAATTTAGCTAGGAAAGAAAAAACAGAAACAAACAGATTCATATATATGATCTGGGAAATTGATCATGTAGAGAAGAGTCTGGTGAAGAAGTTTCCGGAAGATTTGGAGGGATTTTGAAGACAGGAGACATGAACACATCTCCCTAACTTGTCCAGTTGTCTTGCCTAACCCTTTGTATCCTTTTTGCATATATCTTACATGTTTTGTCCACCCATCCTTCCTCCACACATCCACTATATCATTTATATAAACAACAATTTCGAATTGTTTCAAATATTCATAACAAATCATACAATCTTCATTTTCCTATATTAAATAGTCTCTAGTGTTTACCTTCAACGTAGATTTTTTTTTTTTAAAAAGAGTCATTGTAAGTTACTCCGATTTTTTCTTCTTAATGCTCCATACACTGCACCAATTCGAACATATCAAACGTAATTCGATGGTAATCGAATGTTCATCATAAGTATATATTCTCATCCATGGTTCCACTTCGAGTTCCAAACATGGTTTAGTTACAAACAAAAAAAGTGAAGGATCGGTATGGTTAGTTGTGTGACCTGAATCTAGTAGAACTTCGGATCTATTTCATGAGTAATACTCAATAATTATTGGAAAGAGATGTGGTTAATTAAGAAGACCAACCTGTTCTTTGCTCATCTTGCAACCTGTTCATTTGGTGGCTTCACAGGCCTCGAAGAGATGTTCGGGGTCTTTCGCCGACCGAATCTGTGAAAAAATCCAATGCATCCGTTAGTCAGTTAGTGAGCATACATGTGTGTATGTGTTGGGGTTGAAATGGACAAGGGGCCACAAATGAATGAATGATATATCTGGTTACGTGGGAGTTTAGTGATTTATTAGGCATCGAGTTTTATTTTCTTTGGTTTATTTTGCTAGTAGTGTATATGAGATTTTGTAAGGTCAACTAGAATAATAAGTAGTACTAAGATCGGATCCGCGCCCCCGCGCGGGTGTTTTTTTCGATATACTTATAAACATTTCAAAACCCATCAATTTTATTTTCTTTTAACGTTGTCATTTGTGTTACTTTAGCAATTTGTTAAAATTATATTTTTTCATTATTGTATTGTGTTATATATTTTTTTATTAGATGTATGTTGGATCAGTTATTATGTAATTTTTTAAAAAAAAATTGTAACTATGTATTAATACCCTGATTTTACATATTTAAAAAAAAAATATTTTATTGAATTTAAATTCAAATATGTGTGTATATATATATGTATTTTTACAAATAAAACATTACATAATTGATTTTTAAAATAAAAAAAAATATAAAACATGTGCCTGACCTGAAAGTGGAGTTTATTTAAGAAAATATATTTTAAATTTTAAAATAACTAAGAAAAAAATTAAGTTTATACATCAAGTAATGTATAGTTTATATTTTGTTTTATTGTGAAAGTTCATTATATATTTAATAATATTGTAATCAATAAATCATGATATTATCCTCAATAGGTAGACATGAGTATTAAATTAATCAAAGTCTAGATTGATCTGTGCGTCCGCGTGGATGATGGTTTTCACTTTTTGTTAAATGTTGATATTTGTTTTTCATGTCACCATTATATAATTATACGTTTTATAATATAAATACTTGTATCTTGCTAAATTTACAAAACATGTATTGTTTAAAATTGGACTTTGTTTCATATATTTCATATAATATATTGAATAAATTTATTTTACATTGGTATCTAATGATTGAAAATATGTTAATAAGAATCAATTTATGGATATGTTTTGGTATAATTAATCTAATATAAATACGTTGATACTAAATTCCACAATTTATTAGTAATATAAAATTAAATGTTTTAAGAATATAAATTTTAGCTTATAAATAATAATGTAAAATAATATTTACACATTGTTATTATGAAAACAATTACTTCTTTCAATCTGTTATGGAGGTGTATTTGCTTAAAAGCAGTTACTTCTTTAAATCTGTTATAATCCAAAAATATATTTTATAAAATATTTTTCATTGTTTTGTTATGTGTAAAATCTATATACACATACAAAATAGCTATGATATTAATAAATTGTACTAAACCCACCTGATCATACAAATAAATTGAATGGGTAATTATGATAAAAATTATAACAAAGATGGGTCAAAATAATAACTAAATTCTGTAGAAACCCAAATTTTATTGGCAAACAAATTTTTTTAGGGAATATATTTTATACAAATGTTAACCCAAACCAAGTGGTTAAGTATTTACACAAATTATTTTTTTTATGTGGTGAACCAAACTTTAAATTATTGGTTTTGATCGTGTAGACCGTGTCATATTTGGTATTGAATCACATTTGTTTTAATTTCTGCAGAATTATTTTAAACTGAGACATATTCAATAACAAACCACGTGAGTTTAGGTGCACTTTGTTTTTTTTTGAAGGCACCTAAACTCACGTGGTTTGTTATTGAATATGCCTCAGTTTAAATTATTCTACAGAAATAAAAAAAATGTGATTCAATATCAAATATGACACGGTCTACAGGATTAAAACCAATAATTTAAAGTTTGGTTCACCACATAAGAAAAAAAAATTTATGTAAATACTTAACCACTTGATTTCGATCCATATATATCATGATTAAAAATCATTACCAATAAAATGACTGTGTTTAAGTTATTAAACGATTGTGTTTAAGTCTAGTGGCATTCAATGGTAAATATTAAAAAAAAGTTAGAGTTAAGTATTAATTGTACTTAAGATATATGTTTTAGAATATAAATAAAAATGACTTATTTTAGAATATAAGATATATGTTTTTGAAATTTAATTCAATTTCTCGGTTTAATAATTTAAAGATGGGTTTGATGCAGTGATATAGACTGGTGAAAGAAATAATAAAACTCATTTTATGATTACAAATATACAAAATATAATTATTGGGTTACAAAAAATTAGTAATGGGCTTATTATGAGCATATGTCCATGTAAAGGGTGATTTAATTTGTGTTTGGATGTATGAATAATATCAGTGGCAAAGAATTGTAATTTTTGTGGAAAACTATGAGGTATTTCCTATTTGTACTCCTATTTTAATAGATTAGATAATGAAGTGCTTATTACTAATGAAGTGCTACGAAACCCATTCCCCAACCCACTTAATTTGATTACTTATAATTTTTTTATGAATTTCAACATAATGAATCTCAGTTTTTAAAATATTAGTACTGTAATAATGTATAATTATCTAATTAAAATTTAATTCTTTTTCAAAAACAGAATCAATGACACATCAACACAAGTAAATAAAGGGTATTTCAATGTTTGCATATATATTTTTGACATTCTCTTTCTTATTTATTTATTTTTTCTTATTTTTTCTTATTTTTTTAAATTGTTGAAATATTGGTGAGCTTTCACTGTTGGTAGAGCTCTTAGAAACAGTTAGGCATAAGCTAACGAAAAAAATATTAACAACTTTATATATATACTCATGTTTTGGAAATGAACATAAAATTAACTTTTACTTCTTTGTACAAAAAGTGAACTTTTTCAAAAACTAAAGCTACAATTTTTTATATAATATAGATTGAATTACAAGTTACACCACTTTCTCTTCATAACATGGCTTAAGAATTTACAGATAAGTTGATTTCGACAGAAGGAAGTTCATCAAAAAGTCTACCTGAAAAACTAGAAGATGAAAGAGAAGGTGGAGGGGAGAAGTCCAATGTGTACGTTGATTATGACAGAGTGAGATTCGTCAAAATCTCTAATTGTAAGTGGTAGTTTTCATTTATAGTTTACCAATCTTTAGTTTTTATTTTAAAAAAATATATTAAGCTTCCTAATACTTTTTAGATATCTTGACTGCTTTTCAATGGCGAGATACGCAATTAATATGACGTAAAATCAACAACAACAAAGTCATTCAAGATATTACAAAAATTCTAAATCTGAAAGATAAAAAAGAATACACTAATAGTTTATTATTGCGAAATGGACGTGTCATGATCATGACAGACCAAGTAAGTAGGTTAAGTCATGTATACACATAATGCATTATACTCTACATATAATTCTTGAAACTTTTCACCTTGTACAGGATCATGATGGAAATCACATGACTGGATTGTTAATAAATTTGTTTTCTACTTTGTGGCCTTCATTACTGAAACTTTCATTACTGAAACTTTGATCATTCCTATTTGATTTTGTAACACCAATTGTCAAGGTAAACTGATTACTTCATTCTACATATATATATATATATATATATATATATATATATATATATATATATATATATATATATATAATTTTTTTCTTTTTGTGATTGACAGTGTACAAGACAATTTTTCACTTCCCTGAATTTATATTACTCAGGCAACGCACAAGACGCACAAAAGTACAAAAACATTTGACTCACTGCGTGAATTTAGAGTTACAAGGTTTGCTTTCCCTTATAAGAACACTTAGTGCCCATAATTCTCTCCATATTAATTGTCTCTATTTATATATAGGGGTTGAGTTCAAGTACCACCCAAGAGGGAATGTTATACTTTCAACAAATTGATCTTCACCAAAGGGAATTTGATTGGAAAAAGATGATGATGGTTCGTTCTCTATTTGATTTATTTACTCCGTTTCATTTTTTTCATAGAATTTTCCTTCTTATATTCAAATTCACGCAGGTACAAACAAATCATGTTAAACTTTTTTTTTTTTAAAAAAAGACATAAGAATGCATTGATTCTCATTTCATTCGTTTTTTAAAATACTTTATTATTAGTTTTGTACTTTATTAATAGTAGAAGCAAAGCATCCATAAGTCTAGATGAATATATCATCTGATCAGCTTCGAATCTGACTGATCCGTAGTTCCTTTCGTCATCATCGCCACAAACTCTTCGTAGTTTATTCTCCCATCCTATCAATCATCATCTTAATTTATAGAAAGTAACAAAAAGAAAATTAACTAAAAGTAAATGTTTTTCTTACGTTGTCGGTATCAACATCATTGATGACTTCATCTATGGTTGCATCATCACCCATTCCATATTGAGTCATAGAATGTTTAAGCTCGTCCCTTGTGATGAATCTAAATAATACGTTAGAAAGTTAATTAATCTCATTTTTAATATAAAGTTGTGTGACAATATAAAATCACAAACCCGCTTCTGTCTTTGTCAAAGTATTTGAATGCTTCTAGCAAATGCTCTTCTTTCTCGAGTCTATGCCTATGCATTGTAGCTGTTATAAACTCAATGTAATCAATCGTCCCACTTTTATCCACATCAGCCTGTGAACAAAAAAACAGATTAATAATGTAATTAGCTTTAATTATACCACCAAATGGATTTGTATTCTTGTTTTCTTACAGCTTCCATGAGTTGTTTGATTTCAGATTCTGTAAGCTTAGACCCCAGACGATGCAAACCGGTTCTAAGTTCATCAAAAGTGATGGTGCCACTTCCATCTGTATCCATGTTCTTAAACATCTGCTTTAATCCCTTAATCTCTTCTGCTGATAAGTTTTCCGCTATGACCTATTAAAAAAACACACAACAGTCAAATTACATGTTCTTGACATCATCTTTGAGTATCATTTACTTCACCTTCAAGGCAAGTTTCTTGAGCTTGTTCATTGCGCGGAACTGCTTCATCCTAATAAGGACAGCACTATCAATTGGTGTATCTGAAACTTCGCTATCTGTCAACCATGGATGCTCCTTAGCCGCAACAAAACAACAGTTAGTTAGTTAGCTATGAGGTATATTATAATGTGTGACACATTGCAAAAACATACCAAGTGCTTCAGCTGCTGTAATCCGTGTTTTAGGGTCTCTTGAATCTTCTCCTTGGCCTTCTATATCGGAAAGTGCAAAAGACTTGATTAGAAAGATGTTGAGCTTATTATGAGCATATGTCCATGTAAATGGTGATTTAATTTGTGTTTGGATGTAGGGATAATATCAGTGGCAAAGAATTGTAATTTTTGTGGAAAACTATGAGGTATTTCCTATTTGTACTCCTATTTTAATAGATTAGATACTTGTATCTTGCTAAATTTACAAAACATGTATTGTTTAAAATTGGATTTTGTTTCATATATTTCATATAATATATTGAATAAATTTATTTTACATTGGTATCTAATGATTGAAAATATGTTAATAAGAATCAATTTATGGATATGTTTTGGTATAATTAATCTAATATAAATACGTTGATACTAAATTCCACAATTTATTAGTAATATAAAATTAAATGTTTTAAAAATATAAATTTTAGTTTATAAATAATAATGTAAAATAATATTTACACATTGTTATTATGAAAACAATTACTTCTTTCAATCTGTTATGGAGGTGTATTTGCTTAAAAACAGTTACTTCTTTCAATCTGTTCTAATCCAAAAATATATTTTATAAAATATTTTTCATTGTTTTGTTATTTGTAAAATCTATATACACATACAAAATAGCTATGATATTAATAAATTGTACTAAACCCACCTGATCATACAAATAAATTGAATGGGTAATTATGATAAAAATTGTAACAAAGATGGGTCAAAATAATAACTAAATTCTGTAGAAACCCAAATTTTATTGGCAAACAAATTTTTTTAGGGAAAATATTTTATACAAATGTTAACCCAAACCAAGTGGTTAAGTATTTACACAAATTTATTTTTTTATGTGGTGAACCAAACTTTAAATTATTGGTTTTGATCGTGTAGACCGTGTCATATTTGGTATTGAATCACATTTGTTTTAATTTCTGCAGAATTATTTTAAACTGAGGCATATTCAATAACAAACCACGTGAGTTTAGGTGCACTTGTTTTTTTTTTGAAGGCACCTAAACTCACGTGGTTTGTTATTGAATATGCCCCAGTTTAAATTATTCTGCAGAAATAAAAAAAAAATGTGATTCAATATCAAATATGACACGGTTTACAGGATTAAAACCAATAATTTAAAGTTTGATTCACCACATAAGAAAAAAAAATTTGTGTAAATACTTAACCACTTGATTTCGATCCATATATATCATGATTAAAAATCATTACCAATAAAATGACTGTGTTTAAGTTATTAAACGATTGTGTTTAAGTCTAGTGGCATTCAATGGTAAATATTAAAAAAAAAAGTTAGAGTTAAGTATTAATTGTACTTAAGATATATGTTTTAGAATATAAGTAAAAATGACTTATTTTAGAATATAAGATATATGTTTTTGAAATTTAATTCAATTTCTCGGTTTAATAATTTAAAGATGGTTTTGATGCAGTGATATAGACTGGTGAAAGAAATAATAAAACTCATTTTATGATTACAAATATACAAAATATAATTATTGGGTTACAAAAAATTAGTAATGGGCTTATTATGAGCATATGTCCAAGGGTGATTTAATTTGTGTTTGGATGTAGGGATAATATCAATGGCAAAGAATTGTAATTTTTGTGAAAAACTATGAGGTATTTCCTATTTGTACTCAATAGATTAGATTTCTTTCCTTGTTACAACTGTTGACAAGATTATTTCTTTCTTTCCTCTTCGTTTCTTTGACGTGGGGGGGGGGGAATCTGAGAAGGAAAAAATCAATCTACAGCTTTTTGCGATGCGATCGAATGAGTGAACGACACGTGGATACGAAGCAAGAAACTAAATAATTCTCCACCATTCATTCATCAGTGTCTACACTTGTTCATGATCTCGACCGAGAAAGAGAGTTGGCGGCAGCGCATCATAATGTTTTATATCCGCTTCTGTATTTCCATCACAGCTTTGCGTTCGTCAAAGTGAACGAGGAAATTGGTTTTAGGGAAGAAGGCCTTGGTAAGTGTTTTGGTGGTGAAGGCTTGCCGTTAAGTGGTTTTCGCTCTACTCAGTTTACGAAACTGGTGATTTTCATGAGTGATTCTAGTGGTGGTCACATAGCTTCACTTGAAGCCATTAAAGGTGCATTTGATTAGCATAGCTTCCTCACCGTCTTAAAGTTTACATCTTACTAATCCATATAAATTAATATTCGATAAATTAATAAATATGATAAATTAATAAATATGATAAATTAATATTTTTTTTTAATTTTGAGTTAGATCGGTTCAAAACATAATACAAATCGATAAATAAATAAAATAATATTTTTAAAAATCTTAGATAAATATATAGTTCCACTAAAATCATAGATCTTACATATATATATATATATATATATATATATATATATATATAAGGTTTATATATGTACAAACAAAACATTGTAATATTTTTTATATTCACAATAAAATTCATCTCTCTTTTTTCTTAACTAAACATGATCGAAGAACTGAAGCAATATTAGAAACTAAATTGGAGGCATGACGGAACGAAAAAAAGAGACAACAAAAGAACTGCTTATTAGTTAACTTTTAATTAGGATTTTAAATATAACCTAAAATGGAAATTTACTAATAACTATTTAGTAATATATTTAACTACTATATTTGTTAATAAAAGATTTATAAATATTGTTATTTCTGATTAATTGTGTTCACAAGTATTATTTTGGCTAAAAAACTTCTAAACTTTAATTATTTATAAAAGGAAAAAACTAAAATATGTCACTTTAAATTTGTTGTCCTAAGCCCCCACTTCACCGGTTAAGTCCGGCCCTGACTATGATAATCAACCAATAACATATAAAGTTAGATATATGAGCATATGAAGTTGTCCATGTCATCATTTTAATTCAACCAATAACAATGTTCATTTCTACCACTCTATTATAGGCTTCACAAAAATCGATCGGGCTTGAATACATAATAATCGATTGGGCTTTGTCGCTCTGAAACTTTTTGTCAAAAGCTCTAAAACTTTTTATAAGATACACTGAGAAATAATCAATTTAAACTACCTTACTACATTTTTTTATAATGAAATCACAAGATAACAAAATACTATACAAATTAATTTTTTTACAACAAATGAGCAGTAGCAAAACCATCATAGAGGTGAGTTAGTGATCCTATGTCTATCATTTCATTTATAATTGTTATTTTAAATGTAAAAATTTAATAATATTTTTGATATAGTTGTCATCAGTTTAAAATCACAAGTACACATAAAGATGTTAACATATAAATTCTACATGAAGCTATCAATTTAATACGACAAAACTCTATAATATGATCAAAAATAAATATTATAGAAATAAAGCATCTCGAAAGATATCATTGAAAGAGATTCACATAGCCACACGTAGTTTTAATTACGACAACAAACTCAGTAAAGGCCGTTTCGGGAGTATGTATTGGGGTCAGTTGTCTGATGGTTCACAAGTATATTCATCTTAACGTTTCTTCTCTTTAACTTAAATTGTTATATAGAACGATCTTCTTATTTATAAACTCATTTTGTGAGGTGAAACCTTCTGCTAGCGTATTCGGTCTTTTGTTGATCATTTGTGTTCTTGCAGTCGAGAGATTCAAGGCAAGGCATGGAGTGAGAGAGAAGATAGAGCTTTTGTTGATCAAGTCGAGATTCAAAAGAAAGTTTCATGAAATCATTGATCAAAGACTGAAAGAGGAGAACGTCGAAGAGAAGCTGAGAAGTTTGTCTTGGTGGGACTAATATGTGCTCAGATGGAGCCAGAGAAGAGACCAACAATGTCTGAAATGATGGAGATGCTTATTATTGAATCAAAAGAGAAAATGTCGTATGAACTTGAAACCAAGTCTCTTTTCAAAAATCTATATAGCAGCAACAAAAACTATAAAGAGCATCAGGAAGTTGCAGATGAAAGCTCAAACGTGATCTCAGAAAAAAGGATCATCATCAATAAGGTTTTTTAGGCACATGACATTTGTTTTTTTCAGATTAGTTGTTACCATCTTTTGTTAATTCTACTAACACATGACAAAGCTACTCCATTTCCGAATTTATGCTACCATGCTTTCCACTGAAACTTTCATTAAAAAAGTGTAATAACAAAACTATTTCACGTAGTTTGTCTATGTCAACTTTGTTTTGTACATTTTTATGGTTGCTTCATCACAGTTTCTTTGACTTGGCCTAAGTCATCAAACCTTAACATATAACCGTAGAATGAGCTGCAGTAAAATAGTAAACTCATCATATCATGAGGTGAAAGGGAAGCATTGTTCTCGACATCGCCACACGTTAGATGGTTAGAAGCAAGAATCCAAAGCAAGAAATAGCCTGAGGATTCCGAATACAAAAATGATCTCAAATGAAACACTACCAAAGTCTGAAAAGGTTTATGGAAAAAACAAGAGTGGTCCTGAGGAGAGTTAGGTAAGAACCACACCGATGATGTGGAGTGAGGAGTTTGATGTAATCCAAAAATCTATGAAATATATTTAAAAACATTTTAGAAATTTATAAAAAGTTTCAATATGTCACATTTTGTATTACTGAAAAATATTGAAAAAAGAATAATGATAAAATTAAATTTCGCCCCTCAAACGCCTTTAATGTATGTATTGTATCTACTTCGTAAAGTGATATGTAGTCCTACAATACCAAATTTAATATAAACATCAGCGAATTTGAACATTTAATTTTAAGGAACAAATTTAGATGAGAAAATTATTAAAACAAAAGTTATATAGTTCAGTGAAATTTTTTTGCTTTAAAATAAAACATCAACACATGTAAGCAATTAAGTAAACGCAACTATTCTAAGACTCAAACTCCTAACATTCGAAAATTACAAGATAATTAACACTAATTTACACATAATAATAATAATAATATACAACCAATCACTTTTTTGTCACAGACAATCAAACACTTTAAACTAAAAACAAATATAAACAAAAAAAACTCAACCAAGTGGAGCTTTTACAAATAAACAGAAAAACCTGCCAATGAATACCCAATCAAATTGACAACTCACACGTTCCTAGCAACCTCGATATATACCCCATCTAGAAATATTCAGATAAGCTCACAAGGATTCTCGGTGACATCACAAATAACTAAAATATAAAACACTAGCTACACATTCATAATCACACAATCAACAGAAGGTTATCCAAGGAAAAACGGTTATGTTACTATGCAATTACGACACCTTCATATACTTTTCCAAACAATATCACAAAATCCAAGATCGATAAACAAACCTAGGAAAACAGTTTCCCACCTCAGTTCTCATACATTTCAGATTATAAAAACAAATCAAATTGTTAAACGAACACAATCCCGTGCGAAAGCGCGGACTGGCCACTAGTACATGTTAAAGACATAATCTAGAGCAACTGCAATAATATTTTTTTTTACTATGGAATTCTCAAATTATATATTCGTATATGTATATATAATAGTTATTATTAAATTAAGAGTATATTAAAAATTTTAGAAACTCGATCAATAATATGTATGAGATATCATTGGTTAGACCTAAGAATTTTAATATACTCTTAATCAAATTATAATTACCATATATACATACATTAATATATAACTTGAAAATTCTAATGATAAAAAAACTACGATTGAGGTTGTTCATAGTACTCTTTACAAATAGAGTTGGAGTAACGAGCTTCGTGAATACTCATTGTCAGATCAGTAACCATCATCGATCTGATGGCTCTGCATTTTGGTAGCTAATTTATTCTCTGTTCAGCTCATATGCGGTTCTTAATTTTCTGCACATATATGATATTTAGTTTGGGAGTTGTAAATATTAAAACACTAAGTTAATTTTATTTTCAATTTAATACATAAATCATAGTCATGTTTCAAATATGTGGCTGATTACATCCATCTAGTTGAAGAAATGGCACCCAGAAACTGGAGAGAGTGCGGGAAATTGACGATTCAAAGTTTATATGGACGGACTTTCGGTTTGTTTTTGATTTAGATATTTCAATTTTCAATTTTTGGTTCTTAAAATTATAGAACTGTTTGGTTATTTACATATTTCAGTTTGATTTCGATTCAATTTTTTTTTGTTCTAATCGGATAACAACAATGAGAACAGGCTAATATTTTGAAAATATCGGCCCCAAAATGGTTCCGGTTCGATTCCAATTTTCAAGTGATTTGGATACTATGTGTAAAAAGATCTGATAAGTCACGATTTTTTTTTTAAATATCGGTTAATCGGGTTGTTCAGATAAAATATTGAATAATTCATATAAATTTAAATAAATTAGGTTAAAATATTTGGGTAATTCAGATTTTTGAGTATTTCGGTTTATAATAATAATTTTAGGATATTTAAGTATTTAAAAAATTAAATATAATTGATATTTATAAGTATATAAACTGTATTTTAAAAATTCAGGTACTCTGTTTTGATTTAGAGATACAAAATTCATAGGGTTATTAATGAAATTCAGTTTAATTTCAGTTATTTAAGTTTGATGCAGTCTTTTCAGATAATGGGTCCATGCTTAATTTGATTTTACCATTTTTGGTCTAAATATTTATGAAAATGAGATCTTTTTACAATAATTTGTTTTGAAACTTGTGGATCTTAACGTCTAAAAAACAATAGGGAAAATTCCATAAAAATACCCCAACTAAATTTTATTAAGCTTTTTAATACCCAAACTTTTTCGGTACCCGGTTTAATACCCCAACTAATTATTTTTCTCATTATAATATACAAACTTTTAAAAGTCTACCATTTTAATACCCAAACTTTGTTTATTTAATTTAAAATACTAATAAATTTCAAATGAAACTTAAAAAATCTCTAAAATTTACAAAAAAAATCTCAAAAAATCTAATTTTATTGTATGTTTGAAAAATTAAAGTAGCGGAATTTTTTCTAATCTTAAATTTTGTAATAAAATTTTCATCTTTTTAATATTGAATTTAGTTTGTTTTTTTTCAAATAGAAAACAAATTTTTTTCCTTACATTCAAAACTATTTTTTTAAAATTTAAAATTTTCTCACTAATTTATTTACCTTCTTTCCTAAATATTTAAATAAAATTAGCAATTTTGCATATTTTCTCTTAGATTTTAGAGATTTTTTAATTTTTGTTTGAAATTTATTAGTATTTTTAATTAAAAGAAATAAAGTTTGGGTATTAAAATGGTAGACTTTTAAAAGTTTGTATATTATAATGAGAAAAATAATTAGTTGGGGTATTAAACTGGGTACCGAAAAAGTTTGGGTATTAAAAAGCTTGATAAAATTTAGTTGGGGTATTTTTATGGAATTTTCCCAAAACATTAATAGAAAGGGGACCATATGCAATGCATTACCACCGACGGCCCGCGTTCACCGACGACACGCGATCAAAGTCGGTTCTGAAATTTAAGGCGTCTAAAGAAATTTTGAACGATTTCAACTAAATTTTTCTTTTAACGGATTCGGGGGGCTAAATATTCCTTTTTGGGACTTATGTATATATAACTTTCTTCAAAAAAAACTAAGGACTCAAGACCAATGTTTCATCAGGCTCGACCCAGAGCTGGCCTTGCAAAGAAGTCAACTATACACAAAGTTTCTTTTATATCTCCAATTAAGCGAAGAAACTTAAGCAAACTAAACCAAATTAATTTAGCTAACTGAAACATACTGATGAATACTAGTGAGTTGTCGATTGCTTCTTTTGCCTCTGGCTAGCAACATGTCAATACCGCATCGGTCAGTTTCTAAGATTTTTTCTTGCAAGAACCATATATATAAGAGAAATTAGGGGTCATATCCATAGGCAAGTAAAAAAAAAAGAATATGACCATATGAAGGCATGTGCTATGATATGTTATATATTATGAGTATTTGTGACAAAATTACCCTTTCCTGCGCGTGAAAATGTGGAAGCTTAATGTAATTAAAAATTTTCTAGAAACCAAAAAGACATAACCACACCAATTCTTTTGCATGCGGCGGAGAGGTGTTGAGAGACTAGGCGATTCTGAGTCGAAGGAAGTGAGGTGAATTCAGAATAGTTCTCCAGAAAAGTGTTTGTGTCGTTGTGGCTATTTGCCGGCCAGATATAAGAGGCGGCGTAGCGACGTTAAGGTTCCGACATTGAGTGAACCCAGATTTTCATCACCGGGTCCGAGTGAAGGCGATTCGTAGATCTATTGTCCAGAAGGAAAGGGTAAGGGTCTAATTTCCCAGATCGAGTAGAGGGGATTGATATTGTTCTCAGAAAAGGTACAAAAGGTGTTTTTCCTGAAGTTGGGTTTATGTTCCCCGGAGAAGAGTAGTCGTTTGTACCCTAGTCCGTTCTATGTTGTTTTACGTAATAATATAGTTTGGCGAGTTAAAAGTATATCCTTTGTGTTGTTGATATGTTGTGATTTTGCATAGTTTTAGCTTTGTTATTTCATATATTTTTATGCATTAACCTTACATTTATTTGCATTTAGAGTCTATTACATGTTCATTTGCATCTTGTAGGTGTTGGATGAGCACTTTGGAGTTTTGGAGATGATTAGAACACAAAAGGAGCAAAAAGAGACTGGGATCGATCGATCCGTTTTTGATGGAAAACTGGATCGATCGATCCAAGAAAGCCGAGAGCAAATGAGAAAAGTGATCGATCGATCCGTTTTTGGACAAAAAACAGATCGATCGATTTGGACATGGATCGATCGATCCATTTATATGAAAAAAATGGATCGATCGATCGGGACAGCCTGTGTCACCTTTCATGTGCTGGACGAGTTTGGTGGATCAAGTGGCCTAACTTTCTCTACCTTTTCTGAAGAGCCAAGTTTACATTTGCCTTGTGAAGGGTCAAAAGGTGTGTGCAAATGGGATAAAGTGGAAGAAACATCAATGAGTGTGTTTTATTTTAGATCTAGATCTTAACTTTGTAACATGGGGGGTGGGTTGTTATTCACCTATAAATAGAACCCCAAACCCCATGGCAAAACACACCATCTCCTTCTGAGTCTACTTCTGTCTAATAGAGTTTATCACTTTCATTCTAAGTCTTGTTTTGCATTCTATTTTGAGTTCTTATAATTGTTCTTATTATTCTTAAGTGTTCTTAAAGTTTGTGTTATAAAGTCTTGTTTTCCTTAGCTATTCTCTTCATCTACATTCTGTTTCTTATTTTCATATATTATATCATCTTGATTATGCTTCTATCCATCATGGGATTAAGTGTAAACAAGATGATTAGTGAGTAGTCATCCTTAGGATCAATGGGTTAGGTAGATTAATGGGTGGTTAGAAAAGAGTTAAGATGTTCTAATGGTAAAATGCTTAAATTTCTATGCTTACTAAGTGTTCTTAATGCTAGATTGATTTTGGCCATTTTAATCTAGATTCTAAGTGTTTGTAGGACATCGAAAGTGTTTGCATAATGCTTGAAATAACTTAGTATTGCTCTAGTGAACAAAACGAACGGAAGTTGATGTTTAGATTGCTAGATGGCTAGTAGACTAAATCTTAATGTATGTTTGAGTGAACAAAACGAACGGAAGTTGATGTTTAGTTCATAATAGCATAAGGGTTTCTACCATCGAAAGTGGATTAACCTATATTGAATGAGATCTAGGCCTATAGAAAGTTGTGTTTATTTGAAGTTAGACACCTTGATTTAGAACTACCACCCTGAAATCAATTGCCTAAATACCCATTGGTTCTTCTTTGTTATATTTGTTTTAAAACTCGATTATTTCACATTGTTTCTTGCTACTACAAATCTTATTGGATTGCATTTAGATTAAGCACAACCTGTACTCTCTCTGTCTCACACTCACTTAGGATTGGATTGACATCCTTTCTATACTACATTGATTTGCTATAAGGATTAAAAACCCCTATCAAATTTGGCGCCGTTGCCAGTTCTAAATTGATTGTGACATTGAGATTTGGTCATTGCTTAAGACTAAATCATTTTACTTTTACAAGATTACTAAACTCTACCTTCAACTCTTTCAATGACAGGTACATGAACTTGAGGAGCAGAGGACCAACAGACCTTGTCCCAAGAGTTGACAACATCAAAGCATTGGAAAGAGAGTTAGTAAGGAAGAGAAGAGAAGAAAGACAAGCCCAATTACTCAACAGATTACAGCTTGAAACTATGGAAAGAGATCAGCAACTACCTAATGGTGCAGAAGCTCATGGAGCTGACAACCTTGTACAACAACATCAGCATCGTCCAGCCAGAACCATTGGTACGTATGATCAACCACACATTCATGGAAGCAGGACCGGTATCAGAGCACCAGCGGTGCAAAACAACAACTTCGAGATCAAGTCCAGCCTCATCAACATGATTGAAAACAACAAGTACCATGGCCTACCTTTGGAAGATCCCCTAGACCACCTGGATAGATTTGACAAGTATTGTGGTCTGTCCAAAACCAATGGAGTCTCAGAAGATGCCTTGAAGCTCCGCTTGTTTCCATTCTCTTTGGGAGACAAAGCTCATCTATGGGAGAAGAACACTCCTAGTGACTCTATCACAACTTGGGATGAGTGCAAGAAAGCTTTCCTCAACAAGTTCTTCTCTACATCAAGAACAGCCAAGCTTAGGAATGAAATCTCAGGATTTCAACAAAAAGGTCTAGAGACTTTTGGAGAAGCTTGGGAGAGATTCAACAGCTACCAATCCCAATGCCCTCACCATGGGTTCACCAATGAGAGTCTACTCAGCACATTCTACAGAGGAGTCTTGCCAAAATATAGGAGCCAACTTGACACAGCTAGCAATGGTTTCTTCTTAGGAAGAACTGAACAAGATGGTTTCGAACTTGTAGAGAACATGGCTAGGAGTGATTCTATCTACAACGATGAGTATGATAGACAACACAGAGGAAGCGGAGGTGATGACACAAGCACAAGAAGAGAGCTCAAAGCGCTGCAAGAGAAGATTGACCAACTACTATCCGATAAAGCCAAGCAGGAGAAGGTGAACTCTGTTGGTGTATCAAACAATGCAAACACAGCTGAACAACATGAAGTCGGTGGTCTAGCAGAACAACAAGAGTTATGCTTCATCAACGCTAATGGGCAATGGTACAAGAAGGAGCCAAATTTTCAGTACAACAACTACCAACAAAAACCCTTCTACATGAACAACCAGAGCACATACCAACAGAAGCAAAGCTATCCTCCAGGTTTCACAAACAAGCCCAACCAGTCATTCCAAAACCAAGCCGGACCTTCTACTCACGCCCCCCAAGAAAACACCACTGAAGCCATGCTCAAACAAATTTTGGAGGCACAAAATAGACAAGAAAGGTACATTGGTAATGAACTCAAAAATATCAATGCTAGGATTGACGGAAGCTACAATGAGCTCAACTTCAAGTTCAAGGCTTTGGAGAATCAGTTTGCTTCTATGAGCTCTACCTCCAACCGCCAAGCTGGTTCACTTCCTGGTAAAGCTGAACAAAACCCTAAGGAGACGATGAAATCCATTACCCTTCGAAGTGGTAGAGAGCTTCCTTCTAGAGATCTCATTAAGGATAATGAGAAACAAGGTGGGGAGGTGGCCATCAACCTTGATGAAGATGAAGTTGTGATTCTAGATGAGAAGACAGATGAGGAGATAATGGAGAAAATAGTGGAAGCCAAAGGAAAAAGAAAGGTGGGAGAAAAGAAATCAGTTGAAAACAAGAATGATGCTACCACCAACACCAAACCAACTCCACTCATGTCACCCCCTTATGAGCCAAAGTTACCCTTTCCGGGACGATTCAAGAAGCAGCTCCTAGAGAAGTACAAGGCACTCTTTGAGAAACAGATGAGTGAAGTGCAGATCACAATGCCAATCATTGATGCATTTATGCTTGTTCCTCAATATAGCAAATTCTTGAAAGATGTTGTAGCTGAGAAGAAAAAAGAAATGGAGGGCATGACGGTGCTTACTCACGAGTGCAGTGCCATCATCAAGAGATTATCCATACCAAGGAAGCTAGAAGATCCAGGCAGCTTCACCTTGCCATGTGCCATAGGTCCATTGACCTTTGAAAAATGTTTGTGTGACTTGGGAGCAAGTGTAAGCCTGATGCCTCTTTCTGTTGCAAAGAAGCTAGGTTTTACACAATACAAGAAGTGTAGGATATCATTGGTGTTGGCTGATCGCTCTGTGAAGCTCCCCGTAGGAATCTTGGAAGACCTTCCAGTCATGATTGGGGACTATGAGGTTCCTACCGATTTTGTGGTCTTGGAGATGGATGAAGAGCCTAGAGATCCCCTAATTTTTGGAAGACCATTCTTAGCTACTGCTGGAGCCATTGTGAATGTGAAAGATGGCAAGATAGCTCTTCACTTGGGGGAAGGAAACACTCTTCACTTTGACATCAAGGATGTGATGAAGAAACCCACCATTGAAGGGCAGATGTTCTATATTGATGAGATGGAAGCCCTTGCTGATGAGTACCTAGAAGAGTTAGCATTAGAAGACTCCCTACAACATGCTCTCACCATAAACAAAGAAGCTCAGCTCATTGAAGATGGAGTGAGCTTGGAGTATCAGAAGCTTCTCAATTACCATGAAGAGTTAGTCGATGAAGGCATGTTCCTGGAACTGCCACAAACTGATCAACATGTCGCCTCGGTCGCTGACCAAGAGGATGATTGGAGTGAACTCAAGGCTCCCAAAGTCGACCTTAAGCCACTCCCTAAGGGGCTCAGGTATGCCTTTCTTGGACCCAACAACACATATCCTGTCATAGTGAGTAGTGAACTCAATGAAATTGAATTGCTTGCACTCTTGAAAGAACTTCGAAAATATAGAAAGGCAATAGGGTACTCACTAGATGATATTAAAGGGATATCACCATCATTGTGCACACATAGGATACATCTTGAAAATGAATCAATGAGTTCAATAGAGCATCAAAGAAGATTGAACCCAAATCTGAAAGAAGTTGTTAAGAAAGAGATTATCAAACTTTTGGATGCTGATGTTATATATCCTATCTCAGACAGTAATTGGGTATCTCCTGTGCATGTAGTCCCAAAGAAAGGTGGTATTACTGTGGTTAGAAATGAAAATGATGAATTAATACCCACTAGAACTGTAACAGGGCATAGGATGTGTATTGATTATAGAAAACTTAACTCAGCCTCTAGGAAGGATCACTTTCCATTGCCATTCATTGATCAAATGCTTGAGAGGCTTGCAAACCATCCATATTATTGCTTTCTTGATGGGTATTCAGGGTTCTTCCAAATCCCAATACATCCCAATGATCAAGAGAAGACAACTTTCACATGCCCCTATGGTACCTTTGCCTATCGAAGGATGCCATTTGGGTTATGTAATGCTCCAGCAACCTTTCAAAGGTGCATGATGTCTATCTTCTCAGATCTCATTGAGGATGTAGTGGAGGTTTTCATGGATGATTTCTCTGTCTACGGATCCTCTTTTTCTGCTTGTTTGTCAAATTTGTGCAGGGTCCTACAGAGATGTGAAGATACCAACCTTGTGCTTAATTGGGAGAAGTGCCACTTCATGGTTAAAGAAGGGATTGTACTTGGGCACAAGATTTCAGAGAGAGGCATTGAAGTGGATCAGGCAAAGATAGAGGTGATGGTGAAGTTAGCTCCACCAAAAACAGTTAAAGACATTAGAAGCTTTCTTGGCCATGCTGGTTTCTACAGAAGGTTCATCAAAGACTTCTCCAAAATAGCTAGACCACTGACCAAGTTGCTGTGCAAGGAGATCATCTTCCACTTCGATGAAGAATGCCTAGAAGCCTTTAAAAGACTGAAGGAGGAGCTCATTAGTGCCCCAATAGTTCAACCACCAGATTGGAGTCTACCCTTTGAGGTCATGTGCGACGCTAGTGACTTTGCTGTGGGAGCAGTCTTGGGACAGAAGAAAGATAGGAAGACACATGTGATCTACTATGCTAGTAGAACACTTGATGATGCCCAAACGAAGTATGCCACAACTGAGAAGGAGCTGTTGGCAATTGTCTATGCCTTCGAGAAGTTCAGGAGCTACCTGGTGGGGTCTAAGGTCATTGTCTACACTGACCATGCTGCACTACGACACCTACTTGCCAAGAAAGACGCCAAGCCAAGGCTGCTGAGATGGATATTGTTACTACAAGAGTTTGATCTCGAAATCAAGGACAAACCAGGAGTGGAGAATGGTGTAGCTGATCACCTTTCAAGATTAAGAGTGGAGTGTGGGATTCCTATTGATGAGGGACTTCCTGAAGAACAAATTATGGCTATAGGAGCAGTGGTCACAGCCTGTGAGACTGGAAAGAAGCTTGAAGAAATGAAGGCAATTGATGAGACAGGCCCATGGTATGCCGATCTAGTGAACTACTTGGCATGTGGGAGGGAACCATTGAATCTGACGGGCTATGCACGAAAGAAGTTTTTCAAAGATGTCAAGAGATACTACTGGGACGAGCCTTACCTCTACACTCTTTGCAAGGATCAGATCTATAGAAGAGTAGTAGCTGAAGAGGAGGTGGAAGGAATCCTCACACACTGCCATGGATCATCCTATGGAGGCCACTTTGCAACCTTCAAGACTGTCTCCAAGGTGCTACAAGCAGGATTTTGGTGGCCCCATATGTTCAAAGACACACAAGAGTTTGTGTCAAGGTGTGACCCATGCCAAAGGAGAGGGAACATAACCAAGAGAAATGAGATGCCTCAAAATCCTATTTTGGAAGTGGAAGTGTTCGATGTGTGGGGCATTGACTTCATGGGACCATTTCCATCATCATATGGTAATGAATACATCCTTGTTGCTGTGGATTATGTGTCCAAATGGGTGGAAGCTATAGCCAGCCCAACCAATGATGCCAAGGTTGTCCTCAAGATGTTCAAAACCATTATCTTCCCAAGGTTTGGAGTCCCAAGAGTCGTGATCAGTGATGGAGGCACTCACTTCATCAACAAACTTTTTGACAACCTTCTGAAGAAGAATGGTGTAAAGCACAAGGTGGCAACTGCCTATCATCCCCAAACAAGTGGCCAAGTTGAGATTTCCAACAGGGAGATCAAGTCCATTCTGGAGAAGACTGTGGGGATAACAAGGAAGGATTGGTCTAGCAAGCTTGATGATGCACTTTGGGCCTATAGGACTGCTTACAAGACACCCTTGGGAACCACTCCCTTCAATCTTGTCTATGGGAAAGCTTGTCATTTGCCAGTGGAGCTTGAGTACAAGGCATTATGGGCTGTTAAGATGCTGAACTTCGACATCAAGAGTGCCAAAGAGAAAAGACTTTTCCAACTCCATGAGCTTGATGAGATTCGACTTGATGCTTTTGAGAACTCAAGGATTTACAAAGAAAAGACCAAGGCATTCCATGACAAGAAGATACTGAAGAGGGAGTTCAACATTGGAGATCAAGTGTTGCTCTTCAACTCTCGATTGAAGCTGTTCCCTGGAAAACTTAAGTCGAGATGGTCTGGCCCTTTCAAGATCAAAGAAGTGAGGCCATATGGAGCAATTGTGCTTTGGAACAAGACTGGTGGAGACTTTACAGTGAATGGACAAAGAGTCAAGCTGTACATGGCGGCCACACCAGAGGAGGGAGGAACTTCAATTCCACTTTCCGATCCTAAAACAGCCTGATCCAAAGAAAAAGGAAGTCAAGCTAGAGACTTAAAACAAGCTCACTTGGGAGGAACTCCCATGTCTATCCCTATATATATAATTGTTTTATTTGTGTGATTTTCTTTTGTGTGTTTAATAAGTGTGTTTGATTTTTTTTCAGATGACTGTCCATATCAAAGTAGAAGGATGTCCACTAAATCAAAGAAGAAAGATGCCATCCACCAAAGCAACAAATGTTAGAATTATCCAGCTCCTTCCAGCAACTCCAATTAGCTAAGTGTCTCTCCAACTATTGTAAATATATAGCTTTCATGTTTATTTCTTCTAGTCTTCTTCTTTCACATTGCTCTCACACAAGAGACTGTGTGAAGTAAGTGTGGGGGAGAGTTTACCTATTCATTAACTATTTCCATAAAAAACACATAAAAATTAAAAAATAAAAAAAATATATATATATATATATATATATTTGCATTTAGATTGCATTCATGCATTGGGAGCTTACCTTACGAGGAATACAAACCTTGAAACTCTTCTTGAAACTTGTTTTTGTGTGAGATTTGACATTCTTCTTGAAACCAACTCCAAATGAACTTGAAGCTAAATGAACTTAATCTTTCTTGCTTATGGGTACTTGTATACTTGATCATGGATCATAAACATTTGGGTTTGATTTTATCCTTCTACCATTCTTAGACAACCCAAATGGCACCTCCTTACCCTTAAAACCCTTACCATTCTTTGAAGCCTAATCATATTTGTTGAGTGAGGTCTCTTTTGATAGCTTGTCATGTGCAAAAACTTGAGAGTATTAGAGGCGACATTGGTTGTTCTTATGTTGGGCTAGCTATAAAACCTCTTGAGAGCTAGCAATTAGGTTGGGAAGTCTGGTATTGTTTTACAAAAATCTATCTTGGGTATAAAAGGGTATGATAAGTGAAAGAGATGAACCAAAGGAGTGAAAAGAAAAGAATGAACAAAAGAAAAAGAAAATCAGTCTCTAGTTGGTTTAAAAAAAAAAAAAAAAAAAAAGATAAGAAAGAGTTCACTGGATGAGTAAAAAGAGTGATCTTAACGTCTTTGGGATGATATAATATTTCGAAAATTAACACCAAGAAAAAAGGGTAGAGTTGAAGATCATCTAGGAAAAAGGGAAGAATAAGAACAAACAATGTATGCATAAGTTGCCTCTTTTCTTAGATTGATTTTGCATAATGATCATGCTCCTACTTTTGAGTGTAAACCACTAAAAAGAAATGTGTTTGAACCTCTCTTTCATGCTCATTAAACCATTTCACTTACCAAGCCAAATGATCGAGATCAAGTTTCCATTTGCAAGAATTCACCTTGTTAGCTTATGCTTAATTGAATGTGAGAGTTGGTTGTGAAGAAATGTCGATTGAGGATCCGTAAACTTGTGTAAAGCTATGAGTTCAGGAAATGTATACTTAGTTCTTAGCTCCCATTTTCATTATCTTTCCCTTTGATCTTAATTAAATTACTTGAGGACAAGTAAAGGACTAGTGTGGGGGAGTTGATATGTTGTGATTTTGCATAGTTTTAGCTTTGTTATTTCATATATTTTTATGCATTAACCTTACATTTATTTGCATTTAGAGTCTATTACATGTTCATTTGCATCTTGTAGGTGTTGGATGAGCACTTTGGAGTTTTGGAGATGATTAGAACACAAAAGGAGCAAAAAGAGACTTGGATCGATCGATCCGTTTTTGATGGAAAACTGGATCGATCGATCCAAGAAAGCCGAGAGCAAATGAGAAAAGTGATCGATCGATCCGTTTTTGGACAAAAAACAGATCGATCGATTTGGACATGGATCGATCGATCCATTTATATGAAAAAAATGGATCGATCGATCGGGACAGCCTGTGTCACCTTTCATGTGCTGGACGAGTTTGGTGGATCAAGTGGCCTAACTTTCTCTACCTTTTCTGAAGAGCCAAGTTTACATTTGCCTTGTGAAGGGTCAAAAGGTGTGTGCAAATGGGATAAAGTGGAAGAAACATCAATGAGTGTGTTTTATTTTAGATCTAGATCTTAACTTTGTAACATGGGGGTGGGTTGTTCTTCACCTATAAATAGAACCCCAAACCCCATGGCAAAACACACCATCTCCTTCTGAGTCTACTTCTGTCTAATAGAGTTTATCACTTTCATTCTAAGTCTTGTTTTGCATTCTATTTTGAGTTCTTATAATTGTTCTTATTATTCTTAAGTGTTCTTAAAGTTTGTGTTATAAAGTCTTGTTTTCCTTAGCTATTCTCTTCATCTACATTCTGTTTCTTATTTTCATATATTATATCATCTTGATTATGCTTCTATCCATCATGGGATTAAGTGTAAACAAGATGATTAGTGAGTAGTCATCCTTAGGATCAATGGGTTAGGTAGATTAATGGGTGGTTAGAAAAGAGTTAAGATGTTCTAATGGTAAAATGCTTAAATTTCTATGCTTACTAAGTGTTCTTAATGCTAGATTGATTTTGGCCATTTTAATCTAGATTCTAAGTGTTTGTAGGACATCGAAAGTGTTTGCATAATGCTTGAAATAACTTAGTATTGCTCTAGTGAACAAAACGAACGGAAGTTGATGTTTAGATTGCTAGATGGCTAGTAGACTAAATCTTAATGTATGTTTGAGTGAACAAAACGAACGGAAGTTGATGTTTAGTTCATAATAGCATAAGGGTTTCTACCATCGAAAGTGGATTAACCTATATTGAATGAGATCTAGGCCTATAGAAAGTTGTGTTTATTTGAAGTTAGACACCTTGATTTAGAACTACCACCCTGAAATCAATTGCCTAAATACCCATTGGTTCTTCTTTGTTATATTTGTTTTAAAACTCGATTATTTCACATTGTTTCTTGCTACTACAAATCTTATTGGATTGCATTTAGATTAAGCACAACCTGTACTCTCTCTGTCTCACACTCACTTAGGATTGGATTGACATCCTTTCTATACTACATTGATTTGCTATAAGGATTAAAAACCCCTATCAGTTGTCCTTTTGTTTGGTGCGCTATTGTTCGGGTTATTCTACTTTATTATAGTACATGACATAGTATTGAACATGTGTTTAGTTCCTGTAAATTGTGCCACAGTCTATGCTATGTGGTTTTCTATAATAGTATAGTTTTCTGAATATAAAATTAGTTTCTTTCTGCGCTCCTTTGTCTGGGTCGGTTATTCATAAAAGTGATTTCTTTCTGATATCCTTATAGTATAGTCACCCATATATAAATTGTACTTTTGTTTGTGTTCTTCTTTTGGTTGGTGCGTTATTGTAAGGGTTGTTCTACATTATTATAGTACATGATATGTTAGTGAACATGTGTTTACTTCCTGTGATATGTGCCACCGTTTATACTATGTGGTGCTGCGTAATAGTATAGTTCTCTGAATATAAAAGTGTTTCCTTTCTGATGTCCTATGGGTTGGTGGGTGATTTGAAGATTTGGTTTGCACTATTATCGTACATGACATAGTATTCATCAATTGGTCTTTCATCAAATTGATATTACTATGGCTATGGTGTTTGTTTTATGCTTTGTTATACTATGTGACATAACGTTATAGTACAGTTACCCATATATAAGTTGTACATTTGTGTCTGTTTAGCGTCTTTTAGGAAAGGTATATAGTATAGCACGCTAGTATAACTTCCAACAAAATTAGGACACTAGTATAATTTTCAACAAAATTAGTTGGGGCCATATGACTATACTATTTGGAAACGAAAATAGTATAGGCTAGCCAGAGCGTCTATGTTCCTTTCTTCCATTTTTATAACATTGTTGTTGATAATGTATGGGTTTTCCATGTGTAGTATGGAGGAGTTAGGCTTGCCAGAGCATTTGTTTCAGACTGGGTTTAAACCTACCGGCCGGAAGAGGCTAAACAACTACTTTAATTTGAGATGGATCGAGGTTATAAAAGATGCACTTTCTGATGTCGCGCAGGAGAAGCTTGTGGAATCGCAATTCCGACAAATTATGCAAATGTGCAGCCATACATTTTCAGTCATGGTTGGCCTCCAGATTCTCTCTCGTCAGCTGGTGACGTCTAAGATATATGAGCTATGGTGGACCTTTGTTGGAAAGCCCATACGTTATGCTATTCAAGATTTTGCACTAGTGACATGTCTCAATTGTGGAACACCTCCGGAGAATGGGTTGGGATTGCCTACAGTTGAAAAAGGGAAAAAGAAAGGTAAATCAAAGGGTAAGCAACTTGGTGGCAGTGGAGATGTTTGGAAATCTTTGTTTGGAAGAGAAGAAAAGATCACCCCAGAATGGATATAGGTCGTTTGTCTCAGAAAGACAAATGCAAAGACGAGGACAAATTAAACTATATTTAATGTTAGTTACTAAGCAATAGCACACGTGGGTTAATCAGATACACGTAAATTACAATATTTTTCTTGGTGTTGAACTTTACTATTTATAATTGTTTATTTCATTCTATCACACTCTTGTATCCTATTACCAATTTCTCACTACTAAGTACGCTCCCCTTATGTTTCTTTATTATATTCACTTAGGCGACTATACCACGCATCATATAGTGTAGTTCCTTACATGAGTATGGACCTTATACGTTGATAGGCAACCCCTCTACGAAATGCCCTTCATTTTAGCTACTCTGCTGGACATCCACTATTTACTTTTACGATGTACTTTACAGCATTTGGTTTGTTTACAACATATCGCACCCTTGTCTCCTATGTTTACTGTTAGTTACTAAGAAATAGAACATATGTGTTAATCTTGTACACGTAAATTACAATATATTAGTTGATGTTGTACTTTACTATTTGTTATCTGCATTCCTCCATTTTATAGGATCCTTGTCTCCTATTAATAATTTCCCACACATACGTACGTCTGCCCTATGTGATGCTTATTTATATTCACTTCGGTTCCTATAGCACACATCATATAGTATAGTATGTTACATTGAGTATGTACTTTATACTTTGATAAGCATCCCCTCTTGATAAATACCCTTCATTAAGATACTCTTGTGTACATCTACTATTGCCTTCACGATGTCATTTAGATCATTTGTTTATTAACAACATATCGCGCCTTCCATATCTTTACCATATTATAGTGTAGTTCTTTGTTGTGAATAGAATGACTATTGTTTTCTATCTTCCTCCCCTTTCTACTTCCAACGTCTCACATGTTTGGTTTATTCATATTTTTACCACTTTCTTGTTCGAGATGTTTCAACACTGGTTCTGCCAAACTCTTGCTCATGTTCAATACTATTCCATATATAATATAGTTTTCTGTTTCCCTCTGGTTTTCTCTCGTTCATAATACGTGGCCCTCTCTCACGTTATTGTTTACCTTTGTGTTATGGTTCTGCTCTCTCACTCGCCTCATCTGCACGCGCTAGCAACTGAAAGGAGTTAACCGTCCACATTTGACCATAATTGTCACATCAATGTTGCTATGGCTATATTCTTCATTTTCTCTTCCACTATGAATATTCAGCAAATTCACCCTATATATAATGAGACAGTTTTTTCTCCCATAAAACTGTCCACATCAGCAAATTAGAAGAAAAACAAATTTATGTTTATAATTATGTTGTTAAGGTTAATGTCTATTGATTTCCTCATTTATGGATTTCGTCATACAAATTATGGAGAATGCCCAAAATCGACGGTTTTCGTCCTAGAAATAAATGAGAAGGTGCAAATGTAATTTTTTTCATATGTCTAATATCTTTATCGTCTCAGGGTAAACAAAATTAGTGTTTTCCTTCATTGCTTCAAAGAAATCTCAAAGCTCAAAGTGATCCTTGGTATTTTTGATTGCAGTTTATCTTTTTCAATCACTATATCTCACTGCCTTTAATCAAATCACCATTAAAAGTCCCGATACGTAACCCCTCCGTGAACCCTCCTTATATATACTTCCTTTTCAATGGAAGAACTCTTTAACTCAAGAAAATCATGGATTCCTCTACCTTATAATATTTCCTCACAAAAGGATTTTTCTTGTGCTCCAATTGCTCAAACCGGCCTCCATCACTCAACCTTCGACTATCTCTGGATTGGTCGTACTATTTAGTTCATTGTGGGTTACCTCATTTGCTCTGTCCATGGCTCAAACCTCAGCAATGGTGTAGTAACAACTCGAATCGTGCTCCGTCGCTTCATTGACCGTAGGCAAACCACTCAGAACACAAGTTTCACTACTCTCTATTAACTACTTATATTATTTTTTGTAAATGTATCCTACACCAGAACTGTGAGAGTCTACTTATCTCTGTGGCATGAGGCTGTGTAAATGTTCAGAGGCCTTCTGAAAGCAGAGGACAAATCTCAGTTTGTGATGGTTGCTACTATGGTTAATCCTAAGATATTTGGAGGTACGAGTCTATATTTGGGAAAGAAACATGTTTGATATTTTAAGCCACATAAATCACTTTGCATATATATATATATATTTATCTAATATACTTGTCTTGGCAACACCCGGACTTGTGCAGGAAACCTGTATCTAAACTCCACACCAGCAACCAACTTTTACTTTGACACAAAACCCCCTGAAATCAAAGATTTCACGAGCAGGTTAGAATTGATACATTTTTATTAGACAACTAAAATTTTTGGCTATCTAATGCTATGGACTATTGCAGCTTGAGAGGTACATCATCTGAGCTTTACCATTATGTTGATACTATGGAAAGGATCAAAAAAAGAAGTTGTCTCAATTGGAAATCTAAACATGTTCATCTCTAACTCCATCAAGCAGGTGTTATCCTAGCTTTCAACATATTTTTTTTTATACGTAACTTCAAATAGCAGCTTCTAAAAAAATAATTTCCACTATTTAAAGACCCATGAAGCTGGTTTTCTATATTTCCAATATTTACTCTCGACGCATTGTAAATACTAAACTACTACAAATACCAAACGGTGAAGAGGAGGAGCTACCAAGCTGCCTCAAAGAGCTTGCTGGCAAGGAGTGTATTTTTCAAATCCGTTTCACCTCATAAAATTTCACACCTAAGCACCGTACCTTCACTGTATCAACTATCACTAAAGATCTCATCATTAACAATCAGCCTGAAATTGGTTTATCTTAGTGTTGATCATCTTTGCTTATTCCTGATCTAATTTAACACCTACGTAACTGTATTACAGATGGCCACCAACAACTTGCTACCACTCAGTGAAGGGAAATGTGGATTATCAACAACAAGACTGTTGTTTCGGAGAAACTAGGCATGGATGGTGACACAATAACCCCACCAGGAATTGAGAACGTGGAGAAAACCCGCAAGCGCTCTTGTAAGTAATAAGATTGTGTTACTCCAATTACCCTGTCAACCCCACTTTCATTCCTTCGTTTTTAAAATTACTTTCTGTTGCTACTTTGAAGCTTTGTTTTTCTTTTAAATTTTCTCCAGATATTTATCATTTTGTTTCCTAATAGTTAATGAAGTGTTGACGGTATTATCATAATTCATTATGTCGTTTACTTAATCCATCTAAACATATTCACAAAGAAACACATGGTTCGTTTACACAACATCATCATATTTGCACTGAAAAGTTAAGATTTCACACTTAGAAACTAGTTTGGGACGATGTTCCATTATTTAAATTTAAAAACTAATATGGATGGCTGAAATAATACGGAACCCTAATGAATTTATAACTAACGAAAATAAAAACACTCTCAAATCATTTTGAAAATAAATACACAACCCTTTCTGGTTTAATCACTATGAAGTCTTTTTCACGCACACGTTCCATAATATGTATTATACTTTGAATTTTATGTCTTAAGCCTAATAACATTGACGGGTTGGAGGAATAAAATATCAAAATTAAAACAGTCTGTTACCACGCATGAACGATATAAACCTTTAACCAAAAACAAGATCATGACAATAATCATTGAGGAATGTAGAGTCGTTTGAGTGCAGAATAATTAAATTTTATTCTTCTTCTTGCAATAAAATCTTGAAAAGGTGTTATCATCCTAATAAATTTACCGGTTCTAATTCTTTTTAAAAAAATATACATTTTAAGCCTCACAGTACTATATATATATAGAATTAATGAATAAATTAGACCTAAAAAGAATTTTTTTCCAAAATAGAATTCAAGAAAAAAATGACGAATAGACTTTATTAAAGGGTATAAATGTATATTTATACACATTGGGTTAACTAATCTATACTTAGAGTTTAGAGTCATGGGGTGGAGTTTTGGAGGTAAAGATTAAAAAAAAAAAAAAATTAAAAATATTAAAAATTTTAAAATAAAAAGTTTATTTTGATCATTTTTTCTGAAGATTATTTTTGTGACAAAAACTTTAAAAAATGCTATTTGAGAGATTTGTCCATATATATACCACTATTAAATGGTTTTATAAGCTAAAAGGAAGAAATATTAAACGTCAAAACTGTTAAATTTATATGTAAGATCTTAAAGATATTAACGCTAAAGCACTGCAAATAACAGTCTTTTGAACTTTTACACTTTGGTTACAAAAACAGAAAGACAAAAATGCACACTTCATCATCTCTTCTTTATAAGTAAAGTACGACACCAAACCGCATCCAAAATAGACAAAAACTTATATCACCTCTACGCTTCAACTAACGTTCATGGAAACATCATGTGTTGCACAAATTAAGTCAATGACTCTGCGATTGCGCGGGGCTACGCACCTAATCAAATTAAAAGCACAATTTCCAGTTTGTATAAATTAACAACAACAAAGATTCAGAAATTAATAATATTAGAACTATGAAATTTTATAAATTAATAAAGTTATTAATTTACGGAACATTTTTTCAGATTTTTTATTTTATTTTTAAAATGTATATTATTTAAAATAAAAAAATATTTGATTTTAGTGTATATGCATTAATTATTATTTTTAATTCAATATTAATATTGATTTTATTATATTATTTGGTGTGTATAAAATATGTTTCATGAAATTTAAATGTGATTTTAGATATAATACTAAATCTCATCAAAAATATTAAGTGTTAAAAATATAAGATAGTTATGTTATAAATATTAAACAAATAATTTAATGGATTGTTTGTACTTAGGTAAAATGTTTATTCGATTGTATATTTACATAAGAGTTTTTATAAAATTATTATTTTATTATTGTATTGATTTATCTTATATTTTGAATCAATCCAATTTATAACGAAAGAAATTATCAATTTATAGTGTTTATTAATTTATCAAATATTAATCTTTAGAGTTTGAATAGTATTTGGCTTATTTTTTCTAATTGTCTAACTGGATAAAAAACGCCGCTAACTTTTGATAAACAGTGATCAATATCGAGAATGCAATCAAAGTTGTATTAATAAAGAATTTACAAGTCTCAGTTTTGGATTGATAGTGCCTTCACCCTTTACTGCCTTCACCCGTTATTCTATCTGCTGTGTTTGATTTTGCTAAGATGTAACTTATGTTCTTAATTTGTGATTGTGTAAGGAGATTTGATTGACGTAGAATCTGAAAGTGTGTTTGAACTTGTCTGCGTTAGGTATTCTCCAGTACTGTTAGCCACAAATTGCGAGTTAAGTGCAATCAGTTGGATTGGTAATGTCTGCTTTGTGTTACTGACTCATGGTTAGAGATGCTACATATAAAGTTCTACTTAGTTTTTTTTTCTAGTCGTTTTTTAGGAGGAGTATTTCTGTGGACATAGGGAATACTCAGAGGCGGAGGACCTACGTGTTACTATAGGGTGTCATATGAGCCGGGTTAAATTATAGAACGTGACTCTCAAGCTTAAGAAAATAGATACATTGGCTAGTTTGGTTAAAATATTTGTAGCTGACACCCTTAACTTGAGTTGAAAGCTCGTGTGATTCATATTTTCAATGTGTTAAACCTTCTTCTTTTTGAATAAATGATTTTCTTTACTTTTGATAAGATTATGACACACGTAAAAACATATATATATGCTGGGTCCATCACTGGGAATACTAATTGGCTCAATGGAACCGATTGCTTCTTGCTAGGGTTGTTTATGGACTGATTATTTTTCGGAAGTGTCTTAATTAGTTTACAATAGAATTACCGATTCTTTTAATTTGATTGACCTATATATGTAAATATTAAAAACAATCAATCATTGTCATTTAATTATTTTTCGAAAAAATGGTAAACTTTATATCTTTCAAAATAAAATGGAAATTAATATCACATAATTAAACTAAAGAATATATTAAGGAAACTAAATCAGATAGATATATAAATACAATAGTCATATATATTATTATAGCCCTGATCGATAATTGAAAAAAAAGTAAAATATGTCGACCTCGGAAATTCCGTCGGTGGATTATGGCAGGGCGCAGAGGGATTACTGGCGTCAAGTCCGTGAATCTGAGGTTAAGTTTTCCATCCTCGTATTGTTTATAGAATTTTAATTTATACTTTGTGATAATGAATTGTTCCTTTGTCACACAAAAGTTAACGCTAACCTTTTGACCTTAGTCGTTCGTGCTGCTTCTAGGTTGTTTATGGATTTTGATTATTTTGTGGACAGGGCTTCGATATAGAGAATGTTTCAATAGCATCAAATATGTGTGGAATGATCACTGGACTGTTGTCCGTCGATTGTGTACGTTATAATCATGCTTATTCTGTCTTGGTCAACCTTTATGCTAAGTTTGGGCTTCATCGTTACAATATGTTGAAGGTACTTAAAAAAACTAGTCTCCTCTTCTCTTTGTGTTTTTTATCAACATGATAATGTTCCCTTATACCACATTCACCTCAATTGGTCTGCTAGGGTACAAATTTCCAGCTTGATTCCCTAGTGAAATTCAACATGTCACAAAATATTGTGTGCTCTTTCTACATGACCTTACTTGCACACGATCACCCATTGGAGAAAACCTTCCAGGTGCGAGTTGATGAGCAACAAGCAAACCTTTTGGATTTTGAGTGTTCCATTGCCAGAATTAAAGATGAAGGTGACTTGTTTTGCACTATTGTTTATTATGGTGTTTTTTTTCTTCTACATAAAATCTCATCTCTTTTATGATTAATAATGTTGTTGCATAGTGATCACCACCAAGAAGCCCTTTGTACCACACTTTCATGGTGTTGCTGTGGCGGATGATTTCTTCAAAGGTGAATTGCCTGGTTGGCCGTCAGATGATGCTTTGAATGATGGAAAACGCTTTTACTTGGTAAGCTTATCTCTAAGAGACACTATTAACTTTTGTTTTCTCATGATCAGTTATGCAAGTAGTGATATCTTCTTCTTTTTTTTTTGCTTCTGCAGCTGAAGGAATCAGAATGGCAAGCCAATGATTGGATTTCTATGTATTTGGAACTTGTAATTTGTGCACATGATAGGATGATCCAGAAGGTAAGTTTTTTACATACTAGTTAATCACATATCATGATTGACACTAATGGTAATAATAACAACTAACATCAAAAATGTTGTTGTTGTTGCTGCTGCTACAGAGGGACGTTTTGTCCCAATTGGAGATTCTGGAAGTGGCAATAGAAACTGGTGTCGAAGTTGTGGAGCCTCCTAATGAGAGACTCAAGGCCAAAAGTGTAAATGTCTACATAAAGTTTAAGGGCATGGAAAATGTTATAACCCCTAGAATGATTTTTGAGATTGGTGAGCATGTCGAACGCAAAGCTGTAGTTAGAAGAGTCATCCATGAACACAGTGGACACATGACTCTTTCGGGTAAGTTTTGTGGTGGTCAAAGTACTCATAATCAGCCTTCTGTGGCTCTCCAAAATGGAAAGAAAATCCAGAGATGTAAAAAGCGACCTCGCTCAGACTAGTGCAACTCCTCATGGAGCAGAATCCATTTGAAAATATGGATCAGATAATCACATGCGATAAGGACATAACATGTGCTGTTTGGTTTTTTTTTTTTTTTTTGATAAGTAGTGGTTTGCTTGTTTAAGCCCATACTAGTCTTCTTCAACAATTGGAATCTTCTTCAACCGTAACCTGCATTAAAAGGTTAGACTGTTAAGGTTGAAACTCTGTTCTCAATATAAACTCCTCATTATATATTAATAATACAAACCAATTAAAGATGATTAATCAACGTGTACCATAACGATCGGATAAGAACTCTTCTTAAAAGCATTCTAAATACAAAATACAAACGAAAATTGATCTTCAACGGCAAATCCTTTTTGTAACGTTTCAACTAGAAAACACAAACAAAGGCCATCACATAACAGTAGACAAAACCATTAAGAATAGGCTTTCTGTAATCAGAAGAAGAGGAGACAGCAAATTTGAATTTGATGAGGGGCCGCGCGTATGGTTTGATTCAAGATAACATAGACATTACAGTTATACTCTATTCTTTATTCTTTATCTTTCAAAAACCAAGTTACACATGATGTAATACATGTTGTTTTTGGGTCAATTTTCTATTTTAAAATTTTTTGTTAATAAAATAACTTTCACGAATAAATGATCAAAATATCTTTTTTGTTTTAAAATTTTTAATATTTATTTTTATATTTTAAATTCTAAACTTTATCTCCAAAACCCCATCCAACTCTAAACTTAAATCTAGATTAGTTGATCCTAAAGGTATAAATGTATATTTACACATTCTAATGAAATCTATTTTAGTCATCTTTTTATTTAAAGAATTATTGTATTGACAAAAACTTTTTATGACTATCTAGGGCAATTCTCTTGTTTTTGAGGAATAAATTTAACATTCATTAACCAAAAAAAAATGCCACCATTGTATTGCAAGGATCATAAACACCGTGGGATTACAGTGTGATACTATACTCATGTTTGATGTTTCTACCAATATGCACTGATGATACTCATTGTTGGTTTTGGAGATCGTGAGTCTGTATGTATACGTAAACATATTCTCAACTTTTTCAGGTATATGCTTCAGAAGGTGTTCAATATTGTTAAGAGACTGAGGAGATTTCAAGCATAGCAGACTTCTGTGAGAGGTATGTGCTTTACAAACTTGATTGTAATTAGATTATGAAATTCACAAGTAGGAGAAACATATATGAAATCAAGATTAGTTTTGATTTCTACAAAACATGTTCTTGAATTAGCACCTGACATCTAAAGAGACTACTTATAACTTAATATAGTTAAGTTTTTCCTAGATAGAACTCTTGCAGTGTAATTCCTGTAAGTTTTTCTAGTAGTCTTTGCTCTCCACCTAGAGAAGTGCTTGATCTGTTTGTATATGAATAGATCTGAGGATCTCCTACAGAACACTTTCCACTACATTATTGGTTCTGAAATCAGAGTAAGGTGTTTATGTTTCCTACTTGTCATATCTTTAGCATGTTGGTACTGTATGCATTGTTCAACTTAGGTAAAGATTGACATTTCAATTTAATATTCGCTTTAGAGATCTTCCTTTCAGTAAACCCTGATTTTGTCTTCTTATTTCCATATCTGGCAACAGCAAAAGGTAAAGGGAGCTAGAAAAAGGCACAGACCACCATGGTAAAGACCTTTGATTTGATAGCCTGAAGCCTAAAAATCGTGGAACTTAGGCTCAGAACGTGTGACATTTTTGATTTCCTGGTCTTCATTGATGTCATTAGGTGAGTTAATAGTCTTCTGATGTTCGATATATGTTGCAGGTTTCTATTAATATTGTTTCAAATTCAGAACCGTCTCTGTCTCACTGTGCTTTATGTGGAACTATATTATATTCTAACATATCAATAGAGAAACAGCACATGCCATTAGGAAGTTGCCATTGTTGAAAGCCAGAAGATACTTTGGAGATGTCATAGCTCACAAAGTCACAAGCAAGCTTATCTATCCCCTTCACATGTTTCAAGCTAAGAACAGAGGTTCCATTGGTCAACAAGTCTATGCAAATTCCATCTTTTTGTCTTTCTGAAGTAGGTAGAACAATACTGAGGTTCCATTGGTCAACAACTAAGAACAGCTTTGAGCATCAATTGAAATTGAGATTTTATATATCTGCAATAAAACATTTACAATTCAACAAAGTTGTTACCGATTGGATACAAATCCATGAACATAATCGCTACTGTACAAAAACAAAACAAAACCCAAACTCTGGTTAGTTAGAGTTTTTTCTCGCCACAAGACAAGAACTCAAAGATCTTGTCCTTAGCCAATGAACGTCCAAACTCCACAAACCCATCACACCTTCCCGTCTCTCTGTCCAAGTCAACGAGCGTTGACTTCAACCTCTTCCTTTCTCTCTCCATCCCTCCCATTGCTACTGCCACCGACGACCGTTTCTTAACGGCAAAGTCCGCCGTTACTCTAATAGACCTCTCCACCGCCTCCAACCTACTCACCAGTCTACTGATCTTCTCCACTTCCTTTAGAGCCACCATCATCGCTCTCTCCATCGACGTCACCGCCGTCTTTTCCCGTTTCAGCGTCGCCGTCGACTTCTTCCACTTCGACGCCGCGAACGTCGTCACCGCCTCAACCGGAACAGAACCGAAGAGTCCAGCCACGATTTTGCTCAACGTCACTAGAGCAATCACCGGAGCGATTATCGCCGCCGCGACCACCGCTCTTTTTCCACGTACGCGTCTCAGCTTCTTGTCGATCTCCTTCATCGTCGACTCTAGCTTCACGATCATGTCGGCTAAATCTTGATGACAGATCTGAAGCTTCCTGAGAAAATCAACCTCACCGGAGTTACTAATACTACACAAGTCGTTGAGCTTTCTCAGATCTGTAACTGTTTTTCTGAAGCTAGCTTCTAACAAACCGCCGTAACCGTTTTTCTCCTCCTCGAAGTCACGCAACGCCTCGTCTAACAAGAAACACTCGTCGTGTTGTGCTCTGTCTAGACACTTTCTTAGAGACTCGCAGAGCTCCGTGACGGATTTGGTAGTGGTGAAGTAGTCGTTGAGGAGACGAAGCAACTCGGGGTCTTGACGAAAGTCTGTCTGATGACACTCCATGAACATCTTCGACACATCCTCGTCCATGTTTTCCATACACTCTCCGAGTTTGCTTAGGTTTTCTTCAGACCGAGACTTGATGATCTTCGAAGAGGAGGTGGAGGAAGGTCGTGATAAGAACGTCATGGCGGGGTAAACGGTGGAGATTCGTTGACGGAGACTGTGGCTTGAAAAGGGGGCAAGAGTTTTCATCTTAGAACGAACGAACAACACACAAAGATCACGTTTTTTAGGGTTTAGAACAGAACAAACACACTCGAATCAAACACAGAGAAGAAGATTGTTTTTTTTTTGTCTCAATGAGAAAGAAGATTGATTAAGCGGCAAACGTATACAGGTAGGTCGTGTTATATAGGTTATAACATAGATATCCAAATTTCCTTTTTTAGTTTCTTGAATTTCTTTTTTTCGATTTCAATGTTTCCTTTTTTCGCAAGTATTTCCTTTTCCTTAACTAGATACAGCTGTAGAAATGTTAACGGTCAAAAGAAAAATGTAAAACGGTCATTCCGAATTATTTGATATTTATTTTATGTCAAATATTTTCTTTTCATTTCCATAGTTATTTGCATATTTTCCTTTTTTACGTTTCCAGATTTACTACTTTACAACTGTAAAATGTAAACGTCATTTAGTATTAGCTATTATTTTTTTGTGTCAAAATTGTTTCTTTCAAATTTAATACTCCTTCTGTTTTAACATAATATATATTTTAAAATTTTCACACATATTAATAAAATATCTAATAAATATATAATTTTGTAATTATTTTTCTCATAATTTTCACAATAAAAATAAAATAAATACAATTTTTTTGAAGTTTTTAATTAGTCATTGTTATTTTATAAAACAAGCACTGAAATATTTTAAAAAAAAACTATTTTAAACATTTTTTTAAAACATGTAACTTTAAGAAATAGAGAAAATAACGTTTAAGGTTCCCATTTTTTCCTTTTCGTAAATATTTTGAAAGTGAATATCTTTCTTTTTACTAGTCTCCGTATATTTTAATAGTTGTTTTTATCCAATGCAATTCAAACTTGAGTATTCAATGAACTTTAAAGTATCTGGCTTCCTTAATTACAAACAAAGATCATACTGTTTTAATATTTGGTGGAATCTTTGTTTTGGTTTCCAGGGTGTGGATTATTGAAAACTAGTGGTTTGCCCGCGCTACGCGCGGGTGTATGTTAATTATGTAGTTGATATAAGTTGATATTTCTTGATATTAGAAGTAAGTATTTTGATTTTGTGGTGTTGAAATGGTGGTTAGTTTTTTTGTTTACTTTAGAATTATTTATTGATTAGTTTTACTTACTTACGGGACCGGTCAATTATTAATGAGGTAGTGGCGAATACGTGATTTGGGCTGAATTGTAATTATTTGAACTCCTATTTGTTTATAACACAATTGTATTAGTTGTGATTTTTGAGCGGTCAAATTCTTTTTTATTTTCTAAAAAAAAGAATAGTAAATAGAAAATATTTATTCAGGGATTGCATTTATTTGGTATTTTGAATATAGAAAAAAAACCTTTACAAATAATCGAAATAATATAAATATAATTATATATATATTTTATTTATTTTTCATTAACAATATTTATTTTTACTGGTAATTTTCATTTTCTTATTTCTGTAATTGTTTTTTGAATTCATATACTTGTTTAACCACTAAAATGTGTGAAAATGTAAGTATTTCATTTTATTGTTAACAGTTTCTCTGTTTTAATTTTGATAATAGAACAATTTTAATATTTCTCTTGACTTTGACAATGTCAAATAAAATTGATTAATACTCAGAAAACCTTAGTTTAAAGACAAAGTATTTACGATGACTTTGTTATAATATTTTTCTCACTATTAACATTGTACGTGCAAATTGATGACCTTTAGAGAAAACTGTAAAAAGTACTCATGCAAGTTAATTGAATAAATGTAAGATTCATATATTTTACTGAATAGACTAATCCTCGAGAAGCTTAGAGCCTCAATCTACAAAGGTCTACAGTTTATAGCAACACTCGCTGATATGTCAAGTGCAAGCTATCTACAAACACATGTATTGTATGCAGTGACGGACCCATGATAGACTATTAGGGATGTCACTAATTGGGTTTAGCCCAAATTAAAACTAAAATAAAGGGACAAAAAGCAAGCAGAAGGCTTTGTACGGGGTGTCTCAATTAGAGAGGGTCAAGAGGGGAGTAAATACACCAATTGAGCTATGTATTTTTTAGTTATAGGCTACAAACTTGATAATTTAACCTGCGTCAGGTGACACCCCTTTGTCCCGCGTGGGTCCGCCTTTGATTGCATGTAAAATAAAATTTACAACCATGAGTGTTTTTAAGAAGTATGAGTAATTGGAGTCATAAGTCTGTAATTGTTCTTGCAAGTGCGCAAATCTACACTTTTATGTTGTCAAACTACAGAGAAGGAAAACTAACATGAACTCATTTATATGATTCTAAGTGAAACAAAATTGTTGTTATAATAGAGTTGTACTAAAATCTAGAATTGTAGAGAAAGCAAACAAAGCAAAAAGAAAATGAGAAAAAGCAAAACAACGGGAACATCAAGCTTTTAAAGGTTTTCCCAGAAAGAGAAAATCACATGAGATAGTTATCCGTCTCATGAGAAAAAGTGAAAAAGTCCAACGTAGTACCTGGTTCAACATGAGCGGTCAAGTAATCAATTCCATTAGGTACACTACGGTGGTCAAACACAGACAGAAACCGAAGTGATGATTACATACTTTATGGTCCCGAATGAACCAATGACCAATAAAGACGATGATTTAGCCGTCAGGCTGCGGGAAAAGGATAAGAATAATGTTCCGGTTGAGTGAGGGAGAGTAGAAGAAGCTTTCAGTTTGATCTTTCACTTGAAACTGGTAAGTCAAGTTCTATCTCATCTCAGAGGAATAAGGCAGTTTGTGCCATTGGTAATAATTGAAACAACAACTACCACATTAATTTTTAAAACAAAAGGGAAATAGATCTAAACGAAATGGAAAAGATAATAAAGCATAGTTCAATAGGAAGTTGTTCTTTGGTCGTTGCAGAACGTCCTTCACTGAAAGCATTAGAAGTAGATGGCTTCTCTCCAATATTGCAAGTGTTACCATCTTTGTCATCTCTTCCTGGTGCCACAACTTCAGGCAGCGTTGCTTCAGGGACATTAAGCAGCACCTTCCTATTAATAAGATAAGGAACACACAAATTATATATTCTAAGTTGCAGCAAATTCACATTAAGAAAAGCAGCAAAGGATAGTTTGTTCATCTACTGCCGAGGTCATGTGATTCAAGATGAAAATAATCAACTTAGTGAGCCTGCAATGACTTGTGTCCGTCCCATCAAGAAATGCCTTTGTGGTATTGCAGAAGTGCAAAACTCTAAGACCTTGTGAGATTGCTTGAAAGCTCAGATATCATGCAACATTTCCTTTGCGGAAACTCCATTACCTGCATAAAGACAAAGCCAAAAACAAAAGCCGGTCAAAGATAAGCATGTAGAGGAATACATATACTTGCAAGTGCATTGCAGATCACGCAACACAATCATTCAGAGAGAACTAATCAAAAGGATCCAAGCTTAAACTTTAACCTGATACTTTTCTTGCATATCTCGCACGGAGATGGAAAACTCAGTGATGGTCCAACTCAATGTGTTGAATAGCTGGTTAAGAAAAGGATCGAAACTCTACAAATGTTGCATATCTCCCAATACCTCAGCAAACATACTCTGCAGTGTTGGAGCAGCGCTCAACTTTCAGATCGGCAAGGAGAGTGAAGGAATTCGCCATTGCCGTAATCAATAAGCTGAATAAACTATCTTTCTCGATGTTGATGAAGGTGTGATGTTCATCGTAGAGTGAATGAGATATTTATACTCATTGCTTCACTCGGTTACTTTGGAATGCAAAGAGTTGGATTGGAAGCTTCAGAGTGGGAAGAGTACGTTAACCCCATTAAAGATCGGAGTAAAGTACATACTAATGGAAGACGTTACAGTGAGCTGAAAGGTGATTAAGTTCCAGAAAACTTACGGCTGCTAAACTAAAAGGATAGACGGCGAGAAAAGGAGGAAACTCAATTTATATAGGCTTAAAATTTATACATGAAGCCCAAACGAAATAAAAATGTAATAAAATGCAAATGAAATTAAAATACAACGATAAAGCCCAACACGTAAATAACAGCGCAAACAAAAGCAACCAATTTATTCATTTTTTAAGATGCCACGTGGCGTCAGAAGCCCCTATCTTCCTGCTGACGTGGAGGGCTGTGGAGAGACCAAATGCAACTTTATTATTATAGATATGACAACTGTGTCAACCTAGGTATAATGCCCTTATCCCATGGAAAGGTTTGATCGTTATAATTTGATATCCATATATATATCACGAACTCTTTTTGTTACAAGTTTGCAAAAAAAAAAAAAAAAACTTGTTACAGTTTGTGGTTTCCGGATACCCTCTACTGTGATGGGTTGGTTTTGTTAATTCATAATCTAATTGCTTTACTCATTTTTTTTTGTTTGTCTATGAAGTATGACTACAGTTTCCAATTTGAATAACAAGTGGGCTGCATGTATATGCTGGACTAATGGTAAACATTCATTCAAGACCTCAAAAAGTGTTCTCAGCTGGAGTTACAACTAGTGCACTTAAATTATTTATCACACTCTTTTACATTGATTGGATCTCTACCTCGTGGTTCTCTTGTAGGCACCACTTTTTATTGGTTGTAATGTAAAAGGAGGTCATCGCCAAGAATGAGAATATACATTGTGAGCTACGTGATTTCAGCATATACATTGTCGAAGAACGAGAATCTTAAAGAACACTTCTGGTTGCAGATCCACTGGTGTTAAAAGGAAGGTAAATCAAGCCAATGGAGGAGATGACTGTCAGCAAAAACATATACTTGAGGACTTGTTAAATATGTGATGACAAGTGTTGTCAGTGACCGATCGAATGGTAGCTGCTATCTTGAAACGTTATTCAAAGCCTGCAACCATGCATTAACATCATCATGGGATATGATCGGTCTTGAACCTATCATTAGCGTCTCTGTACAAGATTTGTTGCAGCACATGTATATAAGGAAATGTTTTTAGGCCATTTGTTTCTGCAAAGGCAAAAACTGAAGCGATCTTGTATTGATCAAGAATCCTAAAAAGGTAAATTCTCAAATCAATTTTTCAGTGACTTCTATTCTATACATACAACAAGTGTATGCACTATCCTACTCAGTCAAAAAGTAATCAAGTTCCAGATGAAACTTTTGAATCCTATAAAAGAGTTTTTCCATGCGCGGTTAAAGATACAACATAGTAATCCTGAAGGTATTCCAAGAGACCAACCGAAAATTCAATCACAATCACTAAAGTCAAGAACCGTTCAATGTTTGGGAAGTTTTGCTCTCTTCTTCTTTGCCATTTTCCATTTCCAATGTGCTTGAAGAAATAGAATCTCCAAGTTTTTCTTGTGGTGAAGACTGGCAAATGTTATTGATCTCCAAAGTCTCTGATCTTAAAGATTTCAAAACATGCTTATCTGGGTTACTACGGGCACAAGAAGTATACACGTCACCGGAAAGATTGCAGCAACTACTGGCTCCACCATCATTATCTATTGCCTCAGCGGAAGCTTCTATATGATGGGATGATGACTTCCCAATACCCGAAGCTCTGAACCTGTCATGGTATGACTGTTGACTCTACAACAACCAGTGAGCAACAATATTAGAAGCTTGCATCAACAAGCTAAATTCTAAGCCAATAATTCAGAAGCTAGGAATCACATACCATGTCAGGAATATAAGTTCCTGTTCCTATCCTCTTTCCCATGTTTTGACAACCATTACTTAAAGAGTTCAGAGGAAAGGACTGCATTGAGGTTGATCCATTCAGGCCTCTTAGATAAAACTCGTTGTTTTGGTAACTCGCAACATCCCAAGCACTTGCGTTCCTAACTTGAGAAGCAACTGGGATATAGCTATGTTGAACTGTTCCAGGTAAGCTATACCCATGACACATTTTCCCATACACAAGTCTTCCAAAGTAACCTTCAAATTCTCCACTGAGTTCAGATAGTTCTGACCTTCCAGTACCAAACGCAGTAACTGGATCATTAACATCTTGTCTTTGTCCCTTACCATTCCTCTCCAGGGAATTGCCAAAGAATTTCTCCAATCTCCATCCAATGTTTTCACCAGGCAGTGAAAGAACATCTCTGAGCTTTCGAGCTCCCAATGTAAAAGCATGTTTTACTCGTTGGACATTTCCTAACAAAATGTTTTAAAATAATAAACATTTTTAAATTGGTACAATAATGATTATAGAACTTATATCAATGATGTACCTATTGTAACACTTTTTCCGAGGTTGTTGGTGTGTTTAAGAGGATCAACTATGTTTAGATGTTTGATAGGAAACTCAAGATCATTTGTTTCAACAGATTTGCTTGGAGCAGAATATAACTCTACGCAGTCTCTTAAATACTTCTGGTCAAGCAATAACTCATGCTTATTTTCTGGAGAAGCTGCTAGAAAAGAGAGAGAGAAAGAGAGTAACCCAAAACGTCAAATAAGAAGTGTATGTGATTTTTTGACATTATCCTTACCCACAAGTTCTGGAAGGTAAGATATTGGCACAGGACCACTAGGACTGATACAGTAGTTGCTCCAATCAAATGAACCATAGTAATCCAAGAATTTATACAAAACCTATTGAAGAATATGACTTTAATCTCATCTTTTGCATATATCAATTATAAAGGATGCTAAAGCTCTAGAGAAATTAAAGTGATTACCGATAAAGGGCCTGATAATGATGCATGAAATAGGTTAACGATGTAAAAGACTAATACTGACAATGCATATGTTGAGAACAATCCATTGTTAGCACCAAGAAGTCTGCTCTCGTAATAGCACCAAGCTTTAATTAAGATGATGCTACGCTTGAAAAGATGATCTCTCCCAAAGAGTTGGTCAACCTTAAAATACATCAAAGAGAGAGATTAAACCCTAATGACTACAAATCAAAGCTGAGTAATGATATGTTTGGTAGACTTCTAAAGCCTACTCTTGAATAGTTGACGATACCTGTTCCAGAAAACATAAGGCATAGAGACCCGCCATTTGATTAAAGGAGATATCAACAGAAATGTTCCTGATGTTGCATTTTATGACCTTGACCTACAATCCATTAGGGAAAAAGTTTGTGAGAATGTTTATGAGAATTCTTAGTACAAAGCTGAAACCAAAAGGAAACAAACCTGTGCAGGGATAAACTTAACATCAGTTACATGGAATTCAGATTCTCTTTCTTCATTTTTAAGTGTATTGTACAGTTTTTCAAAGAACTTATCCTCCATATTTTGCTTAGGTGTAACCGTTATATCAATATCTCCGTCTGGGAGATATGTTTTTAGTGGCACTGAACCAAATGAAAATACCTATAGATACATGTTAGAATTTGAAAATTAACAAACATAAAAAACAAGCAAGTGTATTAGAGTATCAGGGTTCACACCTCAACATCGTCATCACTCTTGATTAGAGCTCGTACATAATCAATGATTTCATTCCTACTTATATCTGAAACAACGAAAGGTTGGATTACGCTTAGAATCTCATGAGCTCTCTCTTCTGCAATCATCCAAGACCTCCCATCTATCAGCAGTGAATCCCCTCTAGGTTGAGTTGTTGTCAGTGACAATGAAGATGATGAACAAGACGAAGATGATGAACTTAACAATCTTTCTTGAATATCACCCATGAGTATAACTTCAAACTATAACTTCATGGATAATGCAAAGAATACTCAACCCATAGAGCCACTTGTATGAGTGTGACATCTACAAAGAAGTTTCAAGAAAAAAAAAGAGTTGACTTCACTGGAATCACATTAGACAAAGACAAAGGATATTAAAGCAAAAGAAATGAAGACGATTGTCTAATTACTTAAGCTTCAAGATTAGACGATTGTCTAATTACTTAAGCTTCGAGATTAGGCTGCTGTCTAATTACTTAAGCTTCGAGATTAGACTGCTGTCTAATTACTTAAGCTTCGAGATTAGACTGCTGTCTAATTACTTAAGCTTCGAGATTAGACTGCTGTCTAATTACTTAAGCTTCGAGGTACCAACTTATCAGAGAACACGAGAAGATAGAATTAGTGATTAGTACCAAAAAGAGAGAGAGAGAGAGAGTGATATACAAAGTGGAAACAAAGCATGTCAATATAGCTTTTCAAATCCAAATAGAACACTGGAATGATCTATTAATTAAGAAAAAGAAAAAGAGAATGGGCAAAACCATGGTACTTCAGTTACGTGATGATGAACTATACGGCAAAAATTGGGGTCAGAGTTATCAGTCCTATCTTCTAAAGTCAAATATTTATTTGTTCGTCCACAACGCCAAAAGCAGAAAACTTTATATAAAATGAGGTTTTAAGTATCGATAGAGTACGTGCTTCAAACTCAGTCCATTTGTCTTAAGATTCTTGGGGCTAATCTGCGAGTATTCAATTGTCTTTAATTCCTGCAAAAAAATAAGATAAAAATCAAAACTTTGGAACATGGTTTATGATTAGAAATCTACATATGACATGTGACATGAAAAAGCTATGGCATTTTGGAAAAAAAAACTCAACCTTTTGCTTTGGTATATATAATCTTTAAGACTTTGAGCTTCAGACAAGACGCCAAACAAAAAAATAATCAAGACAAAACAAAAACAAGACTCAGTCCTATGGAATCAACAACAGAGATCATCAGAAACAAACCAATTTTATTGAGAAGACAATATCGAGGCAAACTATATTTCTATTCACTGGAATTGCTTAAGATTAATTCACCTTGACACAAATGTTCCAGCGTTTGGCTTTTTTAAGTTCTTATTCTTATGGATAGACACAAGCATTCCCCTTTCACCAACTTTATTCAAACCAGAAAAATAAATATATCTTTATATGGAAAAGAATAAAATTAAGATAATACAGAGCTAAATAGGTAAAATGAAAAGCAAATCAGTCTTTCTTTGGTATTAAGAGAAACCGAAACGATAATAAATAATACGAAGTTTGGTGGATAAACATTATATAAAAGGAAATTATAAAGGCTCGTAAAAGTGTGAGTCCTAAAACAATCTACCATTTTTGTATCATGACAAAAAGAATTAAACTTCACCAGCTTCTACAAAAACAGACACTTTATTTTATTAACTTTTTCTTCATCATCGAAGGAGATTCCAAGTTTGTTTCATCTTAGTGGTTAATGTCCAAGAGAAAACATATGTAATTCAACAAAACCCTAGTTTCTAAGGAGTCCATTAACCCAGAAACAGAAACTCTTCCATGAAAGGGAAGACCAAAATGCGTATCGTATTCTTAGGTGGTATAGAGTGATCATATGTGTTTAGAAGTGGGACCTACTAATCATAAGCCTGGTGACTTGGCTTAACACTTTTGTCAACGTGGCTTAGCACATGGGTGCATATACGAGGCTAACTTGATAACGTGGCTTCAACACTTTTTTGTTAACGTGGCTTAAAAGTTGGCCATTATGTCATCTATGGTCTGATGGAATGTCCCTGGTGATTCATAGGCTTCTGCCTCACTAAGAACCAGGCCCGGCTCAAAAATAGGTGTGGGATATTAATTTCTTAGAATTAGTGTGTGATTTTAAAATTTGAACTTTGATTTATAAAACTTCAAAATTTAGACCGAGAAATTTCATAAAATGGGTGAGATCACATGTATTTGCACCCTCAGTAGCCAGCCGGCACTAGTCAAGACAAATGTGGCTTGGCACTTCATTATAAATCAGACTAGTCTTTGACCCGCGCGTCCGCACGGGTGTTTGTTCAAATTTTATTTAGTTTTTCATTTTAACAATGTCATAAAAATAATTATTATGATCTTGTTATTTTGAATACATTATTTTGTTTGGACATTAGTGTTTGTTCAATGTGTTTTGTGTCAATTTATAAACTTTGATTTTATTGTGCTTTTATTTATTTTACTTGGAAAAGTAAACACTAAAGTGTAAAATAGTAGAGGTTTAAGTACATTTGTAGGTTTTATTATAACATTACTATAAATAGTGGGATATAAAGTTAAATATGATATTTAAGTTATATATTAATAAAAAAATATTTAAGTTAATGAGACAGAAACATAAAATTAAACCTCGAAAAGTTACGAAAAACAAATTCAAAAAATTGTATGAACCACAAAATTATATTATTTACCTAATTCAAGATATTGAATTTTTCCATTTAATCTAATAAAAATTTGGGACATCTAATATATTAACTCAACTAAAAAGTGTATATAAAAATAATGGACCTTGAACCAAACACAAAGTCCAAACAGGTTTTTATTTTTTCCGAGAAAAAAAACAGACAAAGGATGTTCAACCTACCGACTTTTCTAATCACAAACTTAATTTCTTAAATCTTTCTTTCTAAACAAACCCGAAAAATCCGATTCAAGTTTCACTCTAAGGAACTGTAGAATATGAATCGATTGATTCCAACTGGAGATTTTGATATAAAGGTTTGAGTTTTAATATCCGTGCACCCGTACTGATTTTTGTTTTTATTTTTTATAAATAAATATTTATCATTTATAAACGGTAATATATAATTTTTAAAATTATTGGTATTAAATAATTGTTTAATATGATATTTTAAACACAATAATTTTATAATTTATATTGAATAATTTTATTCTATCTTTTGAACAGTCAATTGTATCCTTCACTTTTTAGAAATATGATTCGTGGATCCGCACAAATGTATTTTATAGATAGTTTTTAATTTATGATAAAATGTGTATATATGCTATTTAAAATTTGATGTTATATATTTTATTAACAATTTAATACATGTATTATGAAAAGAAGTGTCTTGAAATAATTCTAAAGAATATTCAATTTATAAAGATTTGTCAAAACCTCGAAAAAAAAGATTTGTCGAAACATTTTTCTGTTTAGAGAAGGTGTAGATTTTTTGTGCCCATTGAATATATCACATTATAAATTAGTTTGGTCAGTAAGTTAAGGGGAAAGCACGATTTTATAACAAATTATATGATTTTGGAGTAATAGGTTTTGTTCTAATTGTTTGTGTGTGTTTGTAACTTGGTTATCAATATAATTAATTCGTTGGTCTATGAAGTTATGGAAGTTCTGGTTTAGGAGGCAATTCAACGCGCATGTTAATTCGGTCGGTTAGCGAGAATGACGTGAGAATGAAGTGGCGAGATATGCTTACAAAATGATGTGTTTAAAAACCAATGGTATAAGATTGTAATTTTTGAGTAAATCTAAGGGGTATTTCCTATTTGTACTTCTGTTTTAATAGTTTAGATGCACCCGTACTGATTTTTGTTTTTATTTTTTATAAATAAATATTTATCATTTATAAACGGTAATATATAATTTTTAAAATTATTGGTATTAAATAATTGTTTAATATGATATTTTAAACACAATAATTTTATAATTTATATTGAATAATTTTATTCTATCTTTTGAACAGTCAATTGTATCCTTCACTTTTTAGAAATATGATCCGTGGATCCGCACAAATGTATTTTATAGATAGTTTTTAATTTATGATAAAATGTGTATATATGCTATTTAAAATTTGATGTTATATATTTTATTAACAATTTAATACATGTATTATGAAAAGAAGTGTCTTGAAATAATTCTAAAGAATATTCAATTTATAAAGATTTGTCAAAACCTCGAAAAAAAAGATTTGTCGAAACATTTTTCTGTTTAGAGAAGGTGTAGATTTTTTGTGCCCATTGAATATATCACATTATAAATTAGTTTGGTCAGTAAGTTAAGGGGAAAGCACGATTTTATAACAAATTATATGATTTTAGAGTAATAGGTTTTGTTCTAATTGTTTGTGTGTGTTTGTAACTTGGTTATCAATATAATTAATTCGTTGGTCTATGAAGTTATGGAAGTTCTGGTTTAGGAGGCAATTCAACGTGCATGTTAATTCGGTCGGTTAGCGAGAATGACGTGAGAATGAAGTGGCGAGATATGCTTACAAAATGATGTGTTTAAAAACCAATGGTATAAGATTGTAATTTTTGAGTAAATCTAAGGGGTATTTCCTATTTGTACTTCTGTTTTAATAGTTTAGATGTTAATAATAATGCTGATATTGGCAAGGAATAGAGATTGGTTAGCGAAGTCACCGGCATGGATATGGATAGGGCTAGGCATGATTACTCGTTCCGACTTAAACTCGCTACTTCACTTATACATTCCTAGCTACACGAAGTTTACCCTAATATGGTGGAAACCATCCAATGTTTTATAATATGTTAACAATTACACGATGTTTATATTAATACATGCCACATATATGAAGTAAATGATTATATGGTGGAACCATCAAAATCGGATCTAATTGATTTTAGGAAAAGTTTATAGGGTCAAACTGTAATTAATCAAAAAATCAACTTTAAAACCAAAAAACTAAGTTTTAGAAAAATACTAGTGGTATGTCCGCGCTACGCGCGGGATGTAATGATTCGGTTGATGTGTGTCATTTTGGCTTCAAAATGTAAGCACAACACATGCAGAACTTTACTCGCAAATGTGACCTAATATATAGTCATTTTGCAACGTTGATTTATGTATTGAAGCTATGCCATGACGTTCATCGAACCCAACTCTTGGATTTGTGAAGTCCATTAAACATGCACACGCAGCTCAAAAGGATAAGATCCAACAACTTAATATGATGTTCAAAGAAAACAAAAGCAACCTATTCTACCCAGTTAATAGCATAATATGAGCTGATATCATGAGCTCCTAAGAGTTTATTCAGGTCTCGTTAACTAATTAATCTTAATGAGATGACTATTATGAATTATTTTAAAATTAACATGATTATACATCCGTCAATACGTATACTGAAATCTCTATTATTAAAACATAATTCTTCCATGGACTTGATCGTTTTTTTCTAAATTTTTTAAATTAAATATACTATTCTATTATATAGTTAAACCAACTCTAACTAAGAGTTAATTAATATTCTCTCCTTATACTATTATTATGTGTTTCCAAACAACACAATAATTTATATTGTATTTAAACACTATAAAACATTAGGTTCTACATTTTTAATATTCTTTTTTATTTGTTTTTAATAATTTGGCAAATACACTCAATTCATTTATAAAACAAATTCAAAAATAAATATAACTATTTTTGCGGGTTTAGATACTGCAAATAATTTTATTAAGACAAAATGAATTAAATTAATAGCTTATTTTATTAATATTTTTCATAAAAAATGACATTCGTTTAAACTTATAAAGCTTTCTTATTAGATTATTTGTATATTATTTTTATTCTTAAGATAATATAATTATTAATTCAAGATTATATTTGGTTTAAATTGATATCAAATAAGTTTTATACAAATAAAATGTTAGTTAATGAATTGAAATAAAATAAGTTTTATAATTTAAAATTAATTGAATAAGTATATATCACACAATTATATAGAAATTTTATTAAATTTTAAAACAAACAGGTTAAAATAATTTAAAAAACAAAAGTAATACATAATTTCATATTTAATATAAGTACATATAATATAATTATATAGTTTTTAAATACACTAAAATTAAATTATTTAAACTACATTTATCAAAATAAAAAAAATAAAATCTATTAATTTTGGAAAATTAAATTTTGTTATAAAGTAGTTTCTACAGTATTCCAGAATCCAGATGCTCCCAATCTTCATTGTTGGAATGATCAGTCTTTGCAAGGTTTCTTTGAACTGGGTCCGTCCGTACTCATCAGCAGTAAGAGTGTTGGTGGAGGTTACGACATAAGCATTTCCGAAGGTTGTGGATTTGAGCTGGCCAGACGACCTTCAACAGTTGGCGCAGAATCAGGCCTGTATGTGCTAGCTGCACTACTGTTTTTATCCACTTGATTAGGGTCTAAAGATATTGTTACAGCTCCATGCATCACATAACCATGGTGGTAATCACTCCACCATGTGTATGTAAGCTTAGTTTAGTTTAGTGCATGTATATGTACTAAAAGTTGCGTAGTACAATAAGTTTTACACGCATGAAGCTTTTCTGGTTCTTGAATTTAGACAGGTGTAAGCCGGTGGCTGTTGTAAATATGTGCAAGTGTGAATGACTGGTGTTTGGATGTGAAGTCCTCCCAACCTTATCTATAATGCATTGGGGGAGGTTGCTCTGCTGCTGGCATACACCACATGCGTCCTAAGTTTACAACAACTCACAAAGTAACATTGTCATTTTCATTAAAGTGATGAACCAGCAATGCAAACTTCATTTATTAGGTTCCATGGGTTGTTCAAGCTCAGCTGCAGAGATATTGGTCAGTTTGGAGATTTCTCCATATAACGTCTGACTCCCCATCTGGACACATAACCTACAAATTGGCAGGCCAAGATTGTGCTAAATTAATCAATTATTTCTTACTCAATCTTGTACTATATACATAAAAATGAATTATACGAAAGACAACATTACATGACCACACCAATTGCATTGTCATCATTGCAGGCAGCGCAACTGAAAGATGTCAACTCATGTTGCAGCTTCCGCGAGCACTTTGAATAGGAGATGTAACAACATCTAATGGTGGTGTCAATATCAGCCACCTCAGCTTTGCAAATTAACTCCACAGCCTACAGGTAACATGATTTAAAGAAATTAGTCGCATATTATAAGCAGAGAATTATAATTTAATATTTATGGACAAACTGCAACACTGCAACACTTTTTGGACAATCAGACGTAAAAGGAGACATTTAAAAACCCTTCTTTGAAGGGGTTGACGTTGTATTACAGTATTAATGGATTGTAATCAACATCAAATTTTTAGAATACCACTCAATTTAAAAACAGGTTTTTGGACAGGTTATGAAGTCATAAGTGATTAAACTCAGCTTGGTGAAGTGGCTGTTGCTTCTAGCAACATAAAAGACACTAAGCTTGTATACTCTTCCTTCCATTAGATTCTTGAAAGTATTAAATCTATGTGTAGCAATGGTACTTTGTATCAAGGTTGTCTGCAAGTAGAAAAAAGGGTTTATTAGAAAGTAGAAATAGGATCTCGTAAGAAAATTGTTTTAAAAATCTGTAGGTTGACTGCAAATAGAAATAGTGTGGCTATTAAAAAGCATAAATAGTTCTCGTACAATAAGGATTTTTTTTAAAGAACAAAAAGTTAGCTTTCTAGTACCTTCTGTCCAGAAACACCATGTCTACCCCAATTAGCTCGCCTAACTTCTGCAAATTGCTAGCCTCACAGAATGGTAGCAGTCTGGTGACTACAACCTCCTTACAACGGCCCGCCTCCAGATCGGAAAGGTAGATTTGTAAGACGCCATTACAGTTAGCTTCAGTGTGGCTAGGCATTGTGTGAGATAGAGATTCAAAAAGCATGAGTCGCATATGTGTAGGAAAAGGTACTCGCTATATATACAACAAATAAGGAGAAACCGAAGGATCTCTATTCAATAAGACCTAGTGGGGATAATTGATTGTTAGGCATAATTGAGGTCAATTACTCTGGCTAGTAAAATCAAAAGAAGTAGAGAGGTCGATGTTAATGCAAATCTCATACTCTCCCCGACTCCACTGTAACTTCAAGCGTCAGTTAGGTTTTTTAATATGGGCCTATGTGTAAGTTAAAGTTTAGCCCAAATGTCAAGTGTAATTCAAACTCGCCGAATTTTTTTTTTACATAAACTTAAAGATATGATGACACGTGGCATAATTTGCCCCTTCTCCAAAAGTGATGTGACTCTCTATGGAGAGAGACAACTCTCCTTTATTGTTATAGACTAGGGTTTGACCCGCCCTACGGGCGGGATTAAACAATGACTTATTATTATATATTTAATTAAATTTTTAAATTTCACTAAGCCTTAATAAAAAATATCCTATTCAAAGCTGAATTAATTAGTGAAATATTTGTTACTCTCAAATTATAATATAAATTGTAATTAAATGTTTATTTGATCTTAATTGAAATTTAATAACAAAAACAATTATTTTTACTAATATTTGTTACCCTTCACGCACGTTTTGTCTCAGTGGATGAGTTTATACCTATATAAACCATGCGTAGGAATATTAATTGAATACATGTTTGATATTTGGAAATAACAGAAAATGTAAATTATACATTATTTTAGAATTTATATTACCATTTCGTAATCTATAATGTAAACTTTAATATATATTACCATTTCTAAATCTATATAGTTAATTATTCTTATTTTCTTGCGTAGGAAGAAACATAGAATATCTATATAGTGAAACATAGAATATATTTTCTAGCCAAGTTGTTTAGATTTGAAAAATACTTTTAAAAAAAAATATAAAACTATACATTATTTCAGATTTTATAGAAAAAAAATATTAGTTCATAGATATAATGTGTAATGACTGGGAGGTTTGATTGAGAAATTTAGAAATAGCTAGCAAAGCATAAAATACTTTAAAAAATCTAATACATAATTGGGATATTAGTTCTGATGTGAACAAAAATCAAAACACACTTAGCTAAAATCTTAGTTCTGATAAAAAAACAAAGCATTATTGTTAAAAAAACTTGGTAAGCCAAAATCAAAAACTTAAATGCTGGGGAGCTTTTCTATGTTTGCATAGGAAGAAACATAGAATATCTATATAGTGAAACATAGAATATATTTTCTAGCAAAGTTGTTTAGATTTGAAAAATACTTTTTTTTTAAAAATGTAAAACTATACATTATTTCAGATTTTATAAAAAAAATATTAGCTCATAGATAAAATGTGTAATGACTGGCCCGTTTGATTGAGAAATTTAGAAATAGCTAGCAAAGCACAAATAATTTTAAAAATCTAATACATAATTGGGATCTTAGTTCTGACGTGAACAAAAAAACAAAACACACTTAGCTAGAATCTTAGTTCTGATAAAAAAACAAAGCATTATCGTTGAAAAACTTGGTAAGCTAAAATCAAAAACTTCAATGCTGGGGAGCTTAGTTGAGTCGTGGGCGCTTGCCATCCTTCTTCTCGTTCTGAGATACGGTTGACAACTCGACAGTGGAGTTTTCCTCTGCGTTTGCGATAGCATCATCGGTTTGCAAGGTTGTTGGACCAATGTTTGACCGTTCTGAATATCAGCATCAATAATGCGGGATATTGTAGCTGTCGTGCGAGTTGATTTGAAATTAAAGTCATTGACCTTCACTTGGAACTTGCACGTGCGCCCCCACAATGTTTATAACACATTGAGGTGTTGCAGTGCCATAATCTTCATTTGATCTGTTTTCACCAGACTACATGGTATAAACCTTTGGTTAGTTAGACTGACACATAAGCTATGTTAAACTTTTTTTGATTGTTCTTACCTCACTCATCTCATTCATGACGTCAGGTGCCTGTCTTGCCACCAGTTTCAGTGCTTCTTTGTCGAAAATGACAAAGGTTCCTTCATTGCCACTGTTGTCGCGAACTTTAACCTCGAACCGGAATATATACCACATACGATAAATCAAAATGAGTAATCAGATGGAAGCTTGATATAATGTCACGCACAATTTACGTTAGCATATGTGTTATATATATATATTTTTTAATGAACCTAACCTGATGAGCCCAGTAGTGTTTGGTTTCTTGCATTTGAAGTTAGGGCAAATGAAAGATGTTTCTGACCTTTCCAGTTGCCACTTGCAGGCGGTGCAGGAGATGAAATACCAACCATATTCTTCCATGACATCAATTATTGTTGCAGTGCAAATGAAGCTAGCGACCTGGATGTTTAAATGGGTGTAAATACTAAAAATAAAAAGAAAAAAATGTAAATTTGTGTGAGGAAGGCCAGACCTGTGGTGACTCATTTTCTAAGAACTTTTGAATTTCGTTCAATGTCACTGTCTCCACTTTAGTAACTGCAGCGGAGGAGCTGTTGACAGTTGGTGGGGTTTCTCCATGAGCCTTAAACCTAGATCGAACATGTTTCAATATGAGACATGATAGCTTTGCAGTAAGAGAAGGGTTGTTCAAAACTACCTTGATAATAATTTTTCTGTCTCAATGATATCTGAGTCAAAGAAGAGGCGTGTGGAGGCTGTGGAGCTTAGGGTTACAACACCTGAGAAGTGGACAGTAATTGATATTGGTAGTGACACACACATGACCTTAAATTAATATATGACTACATGAAACAAAAAGATGAAAAAAGACAAACCTCCAAGTGTTTTTGAATTTAGAGTGGTGAGCAACATTACTGATGGTTTTGTCTCGCTATCATTCCACCTACTTCGGAAAGCAGCAGCGATTTTGTCCCACAGATAAACACGAGCTGTCTCACCGATGTTTAAATAAAGATTAGTAAGGTACATAACACCAAATCTCTTAGACGCTTAAATAAAGACGTTTGGTAGGTCTTACTCTTCAAGTTGGACATGCAAGAAGACCATATCCTTTGATCTTTCACCCGCAGGTTCTGGGGCAGTAGCCATGGGTTTTCTGAGTGTCTAGGTTGTTCCCATTGATGACTCGCAAAAAACCAATGATATCTGTGTTTAATGTAAAAAAGTGTAAAAAGTGCTAAAATCAATATGATCTAAATAAATAATTAGAATCAAAAGATTTATAATGTTTAGAGAATAAAAAGTGCTTACCGAAAAGATCTGCGTGTTTATCGACAATGTCGGTGAACACTTGGAGATCTCGTATACGAAAGTGCTGAGAATCAGTCTGATAGTCCCTTCATGAACAGGGGCGAAGGTTGTCTTGTTGGTGAAGCTTATACCCTGCTTATGCGGTGAGAAAATGGGTTTTATAGCAACGTGTCTAATGCAAAATTATATATTTTTCTAAATAAATTTTAGATTTCCTTTTTATTGTTTAATGTAATATTTTTATTTTTCTAAAATTGTTAATGTCGTGTCTGATGCAAAATTATATATTTTCCTAAACTATAGATTTTCCTTTTATTGTTTAATGTAGTATTTTCATTTTTTCTTTAAAATTGTTAATGTCTGTTTATTACAAATCTGAATGCTTTCCATTTTTTCGTTAAAATAAAAATGTAAGAAAATATGACACGTGTCTTCTAAAGAAGCTACATTTTTTTGATGATGTGGATGCTTTATGGAGCCTCAAAAGGTCCCTTTTATTAGTATAGATTTATATTGGAAATTAATATGGTCAACTATATCAAAGTTATTGTCTTTATATTTTTAAAGTTTTCATACATATTAAAATCTATTAAATTTTAATTGTAAATATATTATTTTTGTTATCAACTATTTTCTTTAATTTTTACTCAATCAAAATTTGATGTACACAACTAATTTTTCTGAAACTTAATTTTTGGTTTTAAATTTGATTTTCTGATTAATTACAGTTTGACCCCATTAGTTTTTCCTAAAATCAATTAGATCCGATTTTGATGTTTCCACCATATAATCATTTACTTCGTATATGTGGCATGTATTAACATAAACATCGTGTAGTTATTAACATATTTTGAAACATTGGATGATTTCCACCATATTAGGGTAAACTTCGTGTAGCTAGGAAACTTTTTTCCTTAAATATTCAATGTTATCAAGATAATAAACTAACAAATTTCATTATTCGCAAGACCAAATTAAATATCAAGTATCATTATATTTGAACCATAATTTGTTACTTGTTACATATTTTATTAAATACTTGTTATTTACTAATAATATTTATATTTTATTTTATTTGTATTTAAATTGGAATGTGAATACTAGTTACTCATCTTATACATATTACTTATTTCGTATCCATCTTGATTTTTCAAATATTTATAATCATTCGAGTATTGAATAAATTTTTTTTTAGAAACTTACGAATACAAAACAATAACAAATACTCAAATATTTAGCTATCTGGCTCGCTACTAACCATTACTTAGAAAATATTTTTTGTTACCGTATGAAAGTATACAATGTTTTTATATCAAAATATTTATGTTTTCTTCTAATAATTGTTTAAAATAATTTTCTTTTTCTTTTTAGTTGAATAAACAAAAATGTCCATTTCTAATAGATTATAATTTTGGTAAATAGATTTAAATACTCAAAAATAGACATTAAAAATTCAAAAGTGCTCAATATTCGAGCAGGGGAAGTAACTTGTAAATTCACTCATATTCGAGATAACATGTACCCGTTGCAACTACTTCCCTAGTGCCGAGCTCTAGATAAGGAGAAGCTTCTATTGAAAGTATTAGTGGATACTACAACTATTTAACAACAATAATAAACAAAATAACAAAGAAGCTAGAGGGAATATTAGCCGTCGGTAAAAAGAGAAAATCGTTAATAGCAATCTTTGCTCCGGCCACCGCATCTGGTGCGCCGGAGGCACCCCCTCTTCCTTTCTAATCTTGTTTCCCTTTGTTCTCATCATCTTATTTTTTTCATGGTCGAGATGCTCGTCTTTCTGTGTATGCCCGAGATCTTCTTCTGAAGCATAGCCCTATGCGATCGATGGAAGCGGTTCCCGGCGTTCTATGGACAGGCGGCGAGACCCATAGCAAGACGACGATGGTGAGAGTCGGCTTTTAGGACCGAAGGTTCAGGTCAGATCTTGTTTTCCATGTTCGAGATCTTTGACTGAACCTTCACGGCAACGGCGCGTGGCTCGAGGTAGACGTCTCCTCGACCTTAGATCTATCTTTCCTTGCAGTGGTGAGATAGTTGGAGGAGTGGTGTGAGCAGACGGCAAAGAAGGGGTTTGTCCTTCGGTTTCTGAAGACAACGCGTGTCAAGGCTTCCAACGATGGATTTGTCAACCGGAGTAGGGAGCCTTGCTGGTGAAGCGCGGCGGAGATTCTATATCCCAGCGCCGGTGTCGATTTGATGGTCACTCCGGTGGTAGAAATTACGCACCCCTTGAAACTGTGACTTAGTGCTCAAGTCTCGATGCTGAAGCCAAGGTCCGCATTTCATTCCGGACTCGTGTTCGGTTTTAGGCTGAGAATGCAGATAGAGATGGCCGAAGGAAGTGGAGCTCAATCGGAACACACCTTCTGGTGATGAAACTATGGTACATGGACTTAACTCAGATCATTAGGAGACCATTAGTTTGGATTTAGATTAGAAATGATTGTGGTTTATTGTCCTTTCTGCTTAATTACTATCGTTGCATCTCGAGGTCAAATTAGGGGGTTAAGGGACGGTTCATTTCGGGTTGTGGGATGAACTCGTTCTCTTAGGGGTGGAAAATACAATGTCGTATTAGATTGGGTAGCATAGGATCCTTCTAAGTGTTCCTGGGTGATACTAGATCACATCATTGTAAGTGGGGTTAAAATCTCTTGGAGGTTGTAAACTTGTATTCCATACTTGGTCAAAATAAAATTGAAGTTGAGCAAAAAAAAAAAAAAGATAAGGAGAAGCTTCTCAGCATAATGACTGACGAGAGCCATCCAAGACCGCCTCCAGGACACAACAAAATTTACTTAACACTGTGACAAAAAATTTGCATACCGTCCACGTTGAAAATAATTTTTAATGTTACGATAAAAGATGGCTAGCCGTGTGAATATTGAACAGGACATGTCAAATAGAGAAAATGCCAATGTCAAAAATAAACTGATAAATAGTCTCAAAGCATTCAAAATTATCTTTTAACCAAATGCCAAAAACATCTTCAAAAACTCCAGACAAGACTGAAACTAGAATATAAAGAGTATTTGATAGCTAGCTTCTTGCGATCTTTTAGGCACGAGGAGCAGCTGGAGCACCAGCAGCAGGGCGAGGAGCCTGACCAGGCTGTCCAGGCTTGGGAGCATCCTCCTGAAAATTTTATCATTGCCATAACCATTCAGTTAAAAGAAAAAAACTTTATCATACGCACAACAAACATAGAAGAGGCTATGAGTCCTTATACAAATGTAAAGCTTTTTGATAAAAGGTTAAGAAACAACTTGAAGCAACTATAGCAGTAAGATAGTGCAGAGCTTTACATTCTAATAACCTTATCAAGATGAACCTAACTATACAGCAAGTGCAATTAAGAATTCTACTTTCCAACCATAATCAAGAGCTAAAACTAACCCATTTGTATCTAAACAATGATAAAGCAGAACTGATTACACATTACGAGTGATTACCTTGCGTCTGGCAAAACGGGGCGGTGGGGTACGAATCCTACGGTTGGTGCGAGATCGAACTCTCACAACGTGAGAGTGGATAGCACATGAAACACAGTACTGCATCTTAGCGTACAGCTTTGGGAGAGTGTAACCTACGTATCACCATACAAACACAATTACATCTAAACACAAATGAGAAACCATTCAGTAACATACCATCGTAGACACTAGCTTCTTGAACATCTCTGATAGCAGCCTGTTCAACGATGTTCCTAACGAGGAATCTCTTAATCGCCTTATCCTATTACAACAAAGGAAACGAAAATCAGAATCAAACTTTCAGACAAATCTAGGATCGGATAACGAATCAAACCAACCTTGGGACAGCATTTTCCGCAGTTGGAACACCTGATTGGTTTCACATGACCACGGTTGTGCTTGTTTCTCCCACCGTTCCTGCGCTTGAATGTCTGCAATAACAAACAATCGATTCAATACAAAAAGCTTCGATACTATTGTTCTTAAAACGATTAATCTTAACAAAGACAAAGAAGACTTACCATGTTGCAGCAGAGAGGTTCTCAAGCCTGTGTTGCGTCGTCTCTTCTCCTCTTCTTTGCTTGCGGCGACAGTGGAAGACTGAATTAAAAACCTAAAATGCATCTTTTAATATATGTCGCCGCTTTAGGGTTTATTCGGATTTGTTCACTGATTCTTGGGCCTTAAATCCGGCCCAGTCCATTATAAAACAGTACAGCGCGGAATCTGACGTGGATGACACGTGTTCGCCGCAATATAAATGCTATACGAGCGCGTGCTCGCGCAAGCCATGCACACAGCTAAACCGCGTCGCCACGTTCTCCTTGCTCATTATTGACTTCTCTTAATCACAGCCGTTCAATTTAAATCAACGGTTGATATTGGATCTGCATCGTGAACAAGATCCAGAGAAGTATGATGAATCAAATCACAACCGTCCGATCAAACAACTTGGAAAGATAATACAGTTATAATTTAACCCATCGTCTCCATTGGGTTGCGTGTGGCTGAGTCAGTATAACGTATAGAGAGAAACAACCATTGGTGATCGATTCTATAAGAAACAAGAAACCATAACGTGAAGCAATCTCCATCGTCGATCTTCTTCTTTCTTCGATTCTCTCTGCATTGGAGGAGATGGCGAGTATTTGTTGCCGAGGCGGAGGAGGAGGAGGAAGCGCGTGTGCCGTGCGTTGCGATCGGCGAACGGTGACCGCTCGATCTCCGTGTGTGATTCCGGTGACTAATCGACGGAATTGGACGGAGAACGGGAGAGTTTCGATGACGATGGCGGATTTTGCACCGGTGAAGCCAGAACGGAAACGAGGCGGATCCGTTGTGTCGAGGGAAAAGCTAGACGAGTGGTTGAGGGATTCGGTTGTTGAGATCGTGAAGAATCTGAGAGATTCGTCGTTGATGGTGAACTTGTACGCGGAAGGGAACGGAAGTTTGACGACGACGGCGACGAATCCGGCGGCGGAGGATTGGGAGACGATGGAAGGGAGGTGGGGAAGAGGAGAAGAGAGGACGCCGGAGGGAGTGGTGTTGGTGGAGAAGCTGGGTGACGATGAAGTAGATGATTACGATGGAGGCGCGTGTGGAGAAGGTGCAACGTGCGCGTGGGGGATAGTGGCGCAGGGAAGGGGGACGGAGAGTGGACCGGTTTGTTATTTATTGAAAACGACCCGGGTCGGGTCGGGTGTGGGTACGGTTTGTACCCATTTCTGTTTGGTGAAGGTGAAGAGTTTTAGGGAGACGGCTGTGTCACAGTTGAACAACTCGTGGTTGGTGCAGACTGGTCAATGAATCAAAGGATTGGTCTCATGGTGATTTTATTATGGTGTGGTCAAAAGACCAAAGGATTGTAATCTGTAAATTATTTTATTCTCTTTGGGTTTGAATTATGAAACCCTTAATGGATGATCAAAATACCTTCGTTATATACACATGATAATCTTCCAACATTTTAGAAAATTGGATTAGTGAATGTAGTTTTATACGCCTTTGGTTAATAATTATTTTGAAATTTTATAAGCCTTTGGTCCGAAATTCTCCCATTAGACGCCTATTCTAAGAGATTATGCTAATGAGCTCGGCTGATTATTCAGCCCATAAGTGAAACAAGGCTTAGCAAATCACAAAAGGAGGGACTCATTTGTCTAATAGATTATAGAAACCAATCTAATGTCACGTGTCTCAACAGATCTGTGAAACAATGTTTTGGTTATGATCACTTCGGTCCAAATGTCTGTCTTGTGTAATCTATGTATCATTTTAACATCTGAGAAAAGAACAAAACAAGAGCAATCGTTTTACCAAAATACTACAATGGGTGTTTGCATAGTATGCTATTATATAAGATGCGCAATTAACCGATGTATGATAAAATTAGCTGTTATATAGTTTTTTTTAGTTCATAAACTAAAGAGAATTTAATATATCATGACTATAGTACATAACTTACTCTGTAACGGGGACTTGAGTATCATTATTTCAATCAATAAAGACAAAAAAAAAAACTGGACTTAGAAGTTAGAAATGCCACTCACAACTTCGAGGGGCTATGCAAGTAACATATCAGCCAAAGATCATGAATTAAAATTATATACATTGAACAATCCCATATTTTAAATTCAAAAACAAGAATCGTGGGGACGTCGTATCCAAGATTCTGATTCAGATTTGTGATCCATTTTTAAAAATATGATTAGAAATTTACATCTTCATTATTTCCACGATTGAAAAACCATACAAATGGAAAATAAAAATTAATATTTAGATTTTCGTTATCATCGTACAAGATCCCCTAAGCACTGTCACTGAACATATACACCAAGTTTCTTACCAGTTTCCAGAGAATCAGTACCAAGACCAAACACACACACAACTTGTTTCTTAAAATATAAGCAAGATAAAATCATATCAAATCAGCTCTTGATATTTCGTTATCTTATATCCATATATAAATTAATAACATTATATTTCAAATATTATATATTCTTCATACATTCATATTAAAGTCTTTCGATTTGTCAATTATCTCTTTCTTCTTCATCGGTACGTTTGCCTATTTTTTTCTTTAGTTTCTTTTCAGTTGCTTCACTGCACATAGTATCTCAATGGAGGAAGAGCTTCATGTTTTAGCAGTAGATGACAATCTCATTGACCGTAAACTCGTAGAGAGAATCCTCAAGATCTCTTCTTGCAAAGGCAAAATATATCACTCATATCTATAATCTTTTTTTTCTTGTTTTTTTTTACCTTTTAAAATTCAAGAACCAAGATTACCCTGCAATGTGATAATTGATTCTTTTTTTTTTTGGCAGTGACAACAGCAGAAAATGGGCTTAGAGCATTGGAGTACTTAGGCTTGGGAGATCCACAACAGACTGATTCATTAACTACCAACAGTGTAAGCTTAATCTTTCAAGTTATTTAATCCTAAGAGGATAACATTTTGGTTGGTTTAGATTGGATGTAATTGTGTAAATGCAATGAGTTTTTGCTACATTTTGGGTTTCTTTTATAGGTTATGAAGGTGAATCTTATCATCACTGATTACTGTATGCCAGGGATGACAGGTTTTGAGCTTCTCAAGATAGTAAAGGTGTTTTAACAATTTTTTTTATTGTGAACCAAGAGTCTTCTTGAGAAAATTGAGAGATCCCTAATAATTTTATTTGGTGTCTATGTTTTTTTTTGGTTATATTGACCGCAGGAATCGTCGAATCTGAAGGAAGTGCCTGTTGTGATATTGTCATCAGAGAACATTCCTACTCGCATTAACAAGTAAACTTATTATTTCTCATGATGAGACATTGCTTTCTTTATTGAGTCGGTGGTGAATTGAGATTATTCTATTATTTTCTTGGTGAAATTTTGCAGATGTTTAGCCAGCGGGGCTCAGATGTTTATGCAGAAGCCACTGAAACTATCGGATGTAGAAAAACTCAAGGGTCATGTCTTAAACTGCAGGAGCTGAAGATCTGCTTAATCTCAAAAGCTCTTAGAATTCTTGTTCACTTTTTTTTTTTTTTTTTAGGAGAAAACTTTAAAGATTGTGTTCCTAAAAGACCGTCTTGGTTATCTCAAAAAACTTCCTGTTCTTTTATATATTTGTGAAAAATCAAATAAAAGGAAACAATAAGGAACTCCTCTGAGTTGATTAGTTTTGTGAATTATAAATGTTATCAGATTGTGAGAATCTTAGACCACAAGAAAAGTCTACAATTCAACTAAGCAACAATAGAGTCTGAATTTCAAGTTCAAAAAGTTAACCAAATAAACAAATTGGAAAATAGTAATAATTATACTACATTTGGATTTGAATTTTCAATTAGGTTTTATGTCTGCAATTTGTTGATAACAAATTAAAAATATAGTATGTTGTCTTTTTATCATGGTACTGAAATTTCTTTATTACAGCTCATCTATTACATTCAAACAGGTTCAGGTAGTAACATGATGGAGGCATTAACAGAATCCATCACACTACATAAAGATAATATAAATTTAAAAGATTTAAATATAGATAAATCGGACTTTAGCCTAAAACAATCAATGAAATATTCTAAGTTTCTTGCCGCTAGATTTCTTCTTGTGATCTCTTTGATATGTCTTCCCATTCTCCAAACTCTGAACCAAGTTCTTCAGGGATCCATGAACATCTATTTTATGAGTTTTCGCCATTATTACATTCAAAAAGACAGGCTTTCAAGAAACAGAGGATGAGAATCAAGATCCTAGTAGTACTTGGCAAGAACCTTGAACCCTTCGAAACTAAAATAAGACAATTCAATGTGCTTATCCATTTGTCCTTTGCTGATCAAAGCCGGGTCTAGTTTCTCCAGTTCATTCGTGGTGAAAACGATAATTCTCTCTTGCCTACACACCAACCATATTCCATCTGTTTAAAAGCCTAGAGAGTGTGATCTATTGGAGCAAAAGTTAGTACATTAATTCTTCGAAGAGGTCCAATCGAGACGAACTGAATTGACAACATTTTTGTGACCTGTTAGCTCAATTATTCTGTTCAAAGTGCTATTTTGCAGTGTGAGGTAGCGAGTTTCAGATCACAAGATACCAACTAATACTCAATCACCTTGCAGTCAAACAATTACTCAACATACATAAATCCTTGGAGTAAGGCATGACATATGCGTCTTAGATACACAGCGTAGTTGAAATGAGCTGAATAGTATAAAAGACAAGTTAAGACCATTATTTTGTATACGTTTTTCATTTACTCACTTGACACTGAAAATATTTTCTTTGAATTGTGTATTATCTTAGGCTTTGCTTTTTATATTTTTCTAATTCGTTGTCAATAATATTAGTGTAATTCGAATATACTTTGAAATCAATTTAAAGAAATAATTTCTAACCGTTTCTCTAAACTCTCTTATTTCATGATTATGCATTTTAGCTCCCACCTAACCCTAGTTCGATTTTGATATTATTTGCCTTGCTCTCCATATTTCTTGCTGAACAAGTCTCTGTCTGACTTCCTTCTCTTAACCGTTAAGTCTACCGAACAATTCATGTCTTCATTCACAGTAATCGACTTGCTTGATGTTGCGAACTTGCGGTGAGAATTTTCTTCAAATTTTTCGTTATAATCTTTAATATGTGTCTAAGGCACATTAATTTTGATCACGTACGTAACTATTGTTATTTAAAAAAAAAATATTTCAACATTGAAAACCCAAATCTATTCGAAGAATGCCTTTTTAACGTTGAAAAAACGAACACTTATACAGTATGTTTTGTTGAAATTGAAAAGAAGACCATGACTTAGTCATTGTGACTGCTTCTTCTACCGCGTTATATCTTACCCTCCAAAAGGTTTAATAAATTGTCGGACGATAAGAAACATACTTTCAGTGCACCATCATTTAACATGTTCTTATAGGCTTAATATATCCACTCTATTCTTACCACATCGATCAACTATCTAGAAAGTGATAAGAAACGTTTTTGTCATGCAGAAAGACTAGTTTAATCTTTGGTTTGGCCAATATGTCAACACCGAAAAAACTGAGACAAACTAAAAATCTGTGATTGGAGATTGTATCACGTACGTCGCATTCAAAAATATTTCAGTAATCTTTGATTTTTTCAACGAAGATATTGGAATCAACATAGAATCTAAACCTTTTCCAATGTGCCCTCTTTCTCAACATGGAATTTCAACTTAAAACTAATTAGCGATAAGTATATTAGCTCTAACATTTTATATAATACTGAATTATTTTTCCAACTACCGACGTGAAGACTTCCTTTCACGTTCATGCGTGGGCAACTGTGGAAACAACATCCATAGAGTAGCGCAACATCGGGTGACTCTGATACCATGTTAAATTCAAGTTTGTCATGAACTTTTAAGTTAAAATCAATTAGCGATAAGTGGATTGATCATAATCCCTTATATATTATTTAATTATTTTTTCAACTATCTATGTGGAATTTAGATTCATTCATTATCCCTCTCTCTCAATAATATGTGTATGTGTGTGTCCCTAGTGTCTATATATGTAGATGTCACAAAAACATATCAGAGGCCACGAGGAGAAGCAAAAACCTAATTTAGGTTAACAAATAAATATATAAGAAAGGGTCGAACTAGAAATTATATCATCGAACAATATGGAGGAGATAATGTCAATGATCTTCAACGGAATCAATCTGGTTAAGGAGCTAGAGTTCAGCTTATCAGCACAAGAGTCGCTGGAGTCTCTCTCAACTTCTCTCGGTTCAGTCTCCACTCTGTTCGTAGACGCCAACGAGCGGTTGAAAGTCCTAGTTGCGAGGAGGAACGCTTTGGTACTGAATCAGCCTGAACCAAAACCAGTTCCAATGTCCGGTTTGGACCAGATGGTGATGCAGCAGATTGAACCTGGTCTGATGCATGACTACAAATTAGGGCAGGGAGTGATACAAGCCGTGAAGAGTATAGACTCCGGTCCGGGTTGCGCATTCTCGACTCCAAGGCCTAGAAGAAGGTACGTAAAAGATTAAGCCTCCGATCTTTTACGTTGTAATGGGAGAAACATATAGAACAATCTAAGACTTCGAGTGGTTACCCGGTACGCAACAGAGTAGAAAAGAGCATAAAAATTTTATACTATATTTTTTTGTTTGGTACGCTTCGTATAGGGCGTGTTTATTGAGAGTCTCTTAACAGAAGTTCTTAACTTTTCTAAGAGCCGTTTCTTAACTTTTAACTAAGAAAACTTAAGAGACGTCTCTTAAATAAGAGATTTAAGAGCCGTCTCTTAACCAAAAATTTTTTTGAAAAAAAAACCAAAAAACGAGTCAATTTAAGTTAAGAACCGCAGCTGAAGAGACCGTGGATAAACATGGCCTTTGTTTAAGTAATAAACATGTAGAATACTTCTCTTTTTTGTTGTAATTAAAATGAATAAGTCTATGTTGTATACGTATATATAGACATATAAAAATATAAATTATGGACATGTGAATATGAGATATATATATCATATACATTATATCATATATATTATACATGCAATGTGTATGTATTTAGGAAGAAGGATGGAGAATTTGAAGAAATGGTGTGGGTGGCAGCGGCGAGGATGGAGAACATGGACACTCCGCCGGACGATAATTACACTTGGCGTAAATATGGCCAGAAGGAAATTCTCGGTTCTAGATTTCCTAGGTAATTATATTTACTAGTTACAAAATGATTCGTTATTTACGTAATAGAGTATCAGTACATTCGTTTATTTTATCTTTTAAAATGGTTTGGTTACTATACTTCTGAATCCCTCTAATCTTTATGGAGGGAAACATTAACATGGGAACGTTTGGTTAATGGTAACATAAAAAAAATCAAATTTTCTTAAGACGTGGCATACACTTGTTTAGTTGCTTAGAATATGATTATCGCAGTTTCTAAAAAAAATTTTAAAGTAGTGGATCCCATTTTTTTTAATAAACCGGTTCTAAAAGTTACGAAATAAGAAACGACTTTGGAAAGTTTTTGGTACTATTTTGCGGACCCCACGACATATGGCAACCCGTTATTAGTTCCATTTAAAAAAGTTAGAAATCCAAAACGGGTTTCACCCGATAATCATGCTCGTAGAACATATTTTCTTAAGACGTGGCATACACTTGTTTAGTTGCTTAGAGCATGATTAAAGGGAGGGGGAAGGGTTTCTTAAGGGGGTTATAGAAGGGGGAGGGTCCACAAGAAATGAAAAACCAGTCTCCAAAACTCCCTATTAAGGATCGGTAAGTGAGGGGTTTTTGCACTGTGCGCGGGCCCCACCGACACGTGGCGGCCCGCGATTGGTGCTATTTTTTTTTTTTTTTTTTAAAACAGAAGAAAAAAAAGTTAAGAAACCCTAAGAGTTTCTAGGGATAATTATGGCCTTAGAGCATATTTGTATAAGTTTTTTTTTTTTTGAAAAATTCTTTATTATAATATTATCATATTTGGTGATAAATTCTCATCAAAATATTTGTCGAGTTCTTAGTTTTATTTGTTTTTCTTATAAATATATTTAACCGATATCGAATCAAAATTTAGGGCCTACTATAGGTGCATCCACAAGAAACTATACAAGTGTCCGGCGAAGAAGCAAGTGCAACGGCTCGACGAAGATCCTTACACGTTTTGCGTTACTTACCGTAGTTCACACACGTGTCACTTCTTCACCACTTCCCCTATCTCATCAACAGCCGCCACCGCAACAACAGACGGCCACTACGGTTCCACCGTAGTTAACATGGCAGAAGCTTTGTTCGGCAACATGGACTCGGTTGTTCCCTTTGGCGATCCCTACTTTTAACTACCGTAGCCTCTTTCATGGAAGCTGCGGCGACGGGGATACATGATACAAACACACATCTTTAGGAGTTAGGCATGCATGTGCATTGTGTTCAAATCATTTCCAGTTATGTTTATCGAGTTGGGCTTATGCATTGTGTAAATTAGCTACCGAATAATATATGTTATTTGCATCCTATAACAAATCTGTCAACATATGACTATTATCAAACACGATTACTTGTAATGGGAACAATAGAGATAAACACCATTAAGAATATTTGATTATAGTTGCTGGTCACTTCCATTGGTGATTGGCAAACGATCTCTATTCTTTACTAGATTGGCTAGTGACTCTTCATATGTGAATTTTTTCTAAAGAATAGAGTGATGTCCTCATAGCTAGATCACGCTTCTTCTTTTTGTTTTTTTCTCTCTCCAAGTTCTTCTAGATCGCAGAGTTTATATTTTTGACTTCTATGGTTTATAGGATCGAAAATATTAGCTGACAACATGAGTTCATAGTTGAAGATTCTCTATCTTAATGATCTTGAGTTCAACATGAGTTCTATGACGGCAAGTAACAATTTTTTTCTACATTAAAACTTGAAGTTGAGTTTTCTCTGAGTAAATATATATATGACTTACTTTCAACATATTATATTAATTTGAGTTGTTGACCCTTTTTAACAGATTCGTTTTGATAATTTATATATGTCAAATTGATTAGTAATAACGGTAGATGAAAAATAAAACTATATATGTAAAAGTAAGTATTAGACTGGTTTTAAATGCCTTTTATTACAATCAAAGATAGGATGAAACACGAAATTCCATACATATACAAAATTTCTATAGAAAGATATTGACAGTTTTTAACTGATAAAATGTATCAAAATTTTCAAAAATACCACTTTTCTTGTACCACTTTTCATTTTTATCTTCATTAAAGAGACATTTTCAAAAATACCACTTTTTTAAGGGACAATTTTTTTTTTAAAATTAATTAAAATCCTAAATTTTAAATTCCTAAACCCTACCCCCACCCTACACCACCACTTAACTATAAACCCTAAGTCTTAGATTAATTAACCCAAGGGTTATAAGTGTGTTTTTTTCTCTTAAAAAACAAGGGTAAAAGTGATTAAGATATTTTTAAAAAGTGGTACAAGAAAAGTGGTATTTTTGATAATTTCCCTAAAATGAGGAAAATTTCAAAAATACCACTTTCCTTGTACCACTTTTCATTTTTACCTTCATTAAATAGACATTTTCAAAAATATCACTTTTTTAAGGGGCAAATTTTTTTAAAATTAATTAGAATCCTAAATTTTAAATTCCTAAACCCTACCCCCACCCTATACCACCCCTTAACTCTAAACCCTAAGTCTTAAATTAATTAACCCAAGGTTATAAGAGTGTTTTTTCCTCTTAAAAAATAAGGGTAAAAGTGATTAAGGTATTTTTGAAAAGTGGTACAAGGAAAGTGATATTTTTGATAATTTCTCTAAAATAGGGAAATTTTCAAAAATACCACTTTCCTTGTACCACTTTTCATTTTTACCTTCATTAAAGAGACATTTTCAAAATACCACTATTTTAAGGGGCAAATTTTTTTTAAATTAATTAGAATCTTAAATTTCAAATTCCTAAACCCCACCCCCACCCTACACCACCCCTTAACTCTAAATCCTAAGTCTTAGATTAATTAATCCAATGGTTATAAGTGTGTTTTTTTCCTATTAACAAACAAGGGTAAAAGTGATTAAAGTATTTTTGAAAAGTGGTACAAGAAAAATTGTATTTTTGACAATTTCTTAAAAAAAAAGACAAAACAACTTTTTCATCATAAAATTGATTATATTATTGTCTTGTAATGAATGTTGTTGTCTCCTCAGTTCTACCAAAGTTACCCCCTATTTAATGCATCAATAAAATACTCTCTCCGTTTCTGAATAAGTGTCACTTTGACACTTTTCATGGAGATTAAGAAAATACAAAAATATACTAATGTACCCTTATTTAATGTTCAATTATTTGAATAAAAATGATTTTAAAAACATTTATTGGTCATTTAAAAGGGTAAAAAGGATATTTTATGTGAAAAGTTGCATTGAAAATGTAAATTGACACTGTTTTTAAAATAAAATAAAAAGGTAAAATGATACTTATTTAGAAACAGAGGGAGAGGGAGCAGTTGATTGTTATGATCACAAGTACATATATAAACGTATATATATGTAGATAATCATGGAGCTTTATGTATAAAGATATATAGCTTGACTGATACAGTTATGATGTTTAGTTGCTAAAGCGAATCAGGAAACAAGAGAAATGCATATATAAATTCAACTATGTTTACAAACCCGTCATGATTAAATGGAGATGCAATTGTATGACTAATAGGAACAAAAATGAGAAGTTAATTTGGGCTTTAAGATTAGTACTAGATTTTAACGGGATAACTTTTCGAAAACAATTTTTTGTTTAATAAAATACCAATTATATTTTACATTTGAACTTAAATATTTTCGCTTTGACACCTATAGTTGAGCTTAACACCTATAATTGATTTTTTTTTTAAATCTTTTGACGTTTCAATTTATTTCATCTCAAAATTACATGTGACTTTTAAATTTACTTCTAACCTATTACTATAAATATTGGTGGTCTTCTTTTTATTATCATCTTGTTAACACAACAATTATATTTTATATTATCAAAACCACAAGATGTAAAATCTTTTAAAACATGTTAATGTATATATGTTTTGATCTCTTTAACAAAAAAATATACTGTAATTATTTAAATCTAGGTTGTGACCTGCATTGAAATGTGAAATTTATTTATTTATTATTGATAATGTACCACAAACAAAATTAACATAAACAGGAACCCGGCTGATTGTTGTAAAATTGCTTAAATTTTAACTAAAATATTCTAACTAAAATATGTGAAATTTAATATAATTTCTAAAAAGTGACCCAAATAAAAAAAAATCACACATAAAAAAAGTTATGACTTCTATTTTAAATTTTATAAATATGATTAAACCGGTTTATTCTTGCCCATGAATTTTTTATTCATGATGTCTCACAAAAAAAAGGATGGAAACATAAATTATATTCATAAAATATAATAAAAAAAAAAAGTAAACGACCAAAGCAACTAACCTTTTAGATTTGCAAGGCAACAATCTACTCTATTAAAACAGAGTCCTAAAAAAAATCTACCACAGAAAGTTGTTTTATAATTTTGGACCCTTTCTATTAGTTACTAGACTTCGTTATTAATTGAACCCTTTCATCTACTTTATATACACGGGAATGAATAATATAATTGCATCACTTAAATTGAACCAAAATGTATTCTACTTAAACCAGACGAATTAAAGATAGATAGGTAAATCGGATAACTTGAATAATATAACTGAGACCATATATACAATTAAATTATATTGTGACATCAATGTTCATTTATCAGACCCAGAACTTATATATCATCATGATCAATACATTAACTCATACAAGCATCATCTTACTATGTGTCATCGTCAGTGTTTCTCTTCAAATAAAAACCTGCGTCAGATAATATCAGATTATAAGATATTGGTTCATCTTACATAGTCATATCAAACATTCACAGAGATTACAAATTCTATTTCTGTTATAGGTTCATCTATTATACTTTTCATCAAGTGTAACATTCAGTGGTCTGATCATGTTCATATCATGTTCATCTTTCAAACTTTCATCATATAAGATATTGGTGAGGCCTTCTAAATAGTTTAAAGAACACATCCATTCATATTCATAATATACAGAATATACTAACCATTTTAAAGATGGATTAAATCAGATCTAAACAAACATTAACCAGAGTCAGTTCAACAACTACAAATAACGACCTGCAACAGAGAATATCATATTTGTTCAAATAAGATACGCTTCTATTCAGCTGATGAAAGCTCTATCTACATCACTAGGATTTCGTATCATAACTTCTATTAACAGATCAGAATATGCTTTTGATCTTATTCTAACCAATAAAATATCCGTAATATCTAATCTGTTAACCATAACAGATCAGAATATGCTTTCTTTCTTATTTAAAAATTAATCTAAACAGATATTTCAAAAAGCATAAGAAAGCACATACGTATCTACTCTATTAAAATATAGTCCTAAATTTATCTACTATTAAAAGTTGTCCTTTAACTTTTGGATTGTTTCAAGTTTGTTAGTGTATTACATAATTTATGATACCATTTAATTAAAAACATATATTTGTAATTATCCTTATTACTCAACTATCCATCTACATTTATAATCTTTCATATCTTACCTAAATATAACAACTTGAAAAGAATATGGTAATGAGAATATGTTATATTTTAAAAAAGTTAATCAAAATATATTTTCGATTTTTAAAAATGGAAATCGAGATATTATTAATTATATATAATTTTTAATATACAAAAATATACCCGCCCTTTCAAGGGCGGGTCAAAATCTAGTACCAATTATAACCAATGAATTAAATAAATGCAGTGAGGTGATTAACAAATGAGTTAAATTTTACCTATTAAGTAGGAACAAAATCTGTAAAGTTAATTAAGAGGGCCCGAGTTTAATTAGGTAATTGGAAATAAAATATTAGTTAAATATTAATAGGAATGGCATGGCTTGTAATTATCAAAAAAATTAAGGACATAATCCTAGTAAGGATTCTGATTTAATAGTATAGATTGAATGAATGTAGCTATAACATTAAGGGGAAAAAGTAGTTTGCCATACTAATAGTGTATTAAGATGTTTTTCTCTTTATAGTGTCTTTTATAAATGATTTTTTTTGTAAAAGATATCAAACCGTCTTTACTCTTTCCATAACATGAAAGTGTCTTAACCATCTTACATTTAGTATTGAATGAATGTAGCTATAACGATAAGGGAAATTGCCAAACATACCACTTTCCTTGTACCACTTTTCAAAAAACTTTAATTACTTTTATTTTTCTTCTTTAAGAGGGAAAATAACACTTATAACCCTTGGGTTAATTAATTTAAGACTTAGGATTTAGAGTTAAGGGGTGGTGTAGGGTGGGGGTAGGGTTTCGGAATTTAAAATTTAGGATTTTAATTAATTTAAAAAAAGTTTACCCCTAAAAAAGTGATATTTTTGAAAATGTCTTTTTAATGAAGGTAAAAATGAAAAGTGGTAAAAGGAAAGTGGTATTTTTGAAAATTCCCTTAACGTTAAGAGGGAAAATTAGTTTGCCATACTAATAGTGTAATAAGATGTTTTTCTCTTTATTGTGTCTTATAAATGTAAAAATGGTAAAAGATATTAAACCGTCTTTACTCTTTGCATAACATGACAGTGTCTTAACCATCTTACAAATTTTAATGAATTCCGAAAACAAAATTAGTTTTCTGAAAAACAAATAGAAAATGACTATTCATCCAGTTATACATCAATTGTACATATATTGTTGCTACTTAAGGTGTTGAAGTTCTCAAAAACAATTTTTGAGTAGTGTTGAAGTTCTCAAAAACAATTTTTGAGTACTAATTTGTGTAGATGCTAAATTGGGTGTAAACATGTGGACGACTTGATGAATAATACTATTAAAAGAGAAGTATTTTTAAAAATGTTTATACAAATTTGTTTGGATCATTTCATTAGGAATTAATAATTTTATGGTTCTACTTAAATTTCACCTATAAATATATTGCCATAAATTTCTCTAACAATAATTGTGTTTCTTTTACTCATATAATGTCAATTTTAATTTAATATTACAGGACGCTAACTATGTTTCCTATATTTTACAAACTACCATATCTCTTTTTCCTTTTGAAACTTCAAACTACCATATCCTCTTACAGATCTATTTTACCAGCTCTACAAAATAATTTTTTTATAGCTGTTGGTTTTCTCTCATAGTAAACTAGTTTCCACTAACTATTTTGAAACCAACGTTAAATACAAAACATATAGAAAATTGTTAAAAGTGATTATAAGGATAAAGGGAGAAAACTAAGACTAATGTTAAACTTAAACATATGTAAACTCAAAATATCTTACAGTTATTATAGTAGGAAAGACGGTCGAATCATCTTTTTTTTTATTAATGAGAAGAATTTCTATATGTTGAACTAAAAACATTTATCACCAACTATAACACACCATCCCCATCTATTATTCCTAACGCAATGAACTATATCATCACCATTAAATTATATTTTTGGTATTCGAAATTAAAATCCAATTCAATTGATTATGTCTATATATTTTTGGTTTTGACGAAGTTTTGGTTATAGGTTTTGGACAGGTAAAACACACACATATATATATATATATATCAACGATAGTATATTTTCACAATTATAGTTTTTACGAGTTATTCCATCAAATATGTAAAATATTTGTTAAGTATGAAATTGGTTAAACAATAGATTTATTTTTATTATAAACTAACAAACGGCTTAAATTTTCTATAAAGTAAATTGTCATATATATAACAATTTTTGATAAAGTTTTGTTCATAGGTTTTGGATTGGTAATGGAAAAAACATATATATATATATATATATATATATATCAATAGTTGCATATCTTTACAATTATTCTTTTTAGGGGTTATTCCATAAAATATGTAAAGTATTTATTAAGTACTAAACATATTGAAAAAAACAGATTTTTCATTTCTAACTAACAAACGGATTAACAATTTTAAATATAAAAATGAGTCCGCTCTTTTCAAACGCGGGTCAAAATCTAGTATTTTTTAATTGACGAGAGCAAGAAGACCGATAGTAATGTACATATATTACTTTTTATCTAATAAAGATTTAGGAGATAATTATCATTGTATTTGCTTAGATATTGTATCCGATAAAAGTTTAGGAGATAATTATCATTGATCTTTATTTAGATTTTGTATCAAATAAATGTTTTATTTAACCAATACTGGTTTTAACTAAGGCTGGAAAAATAAACCGAACTCGGATTCATACCCGACATAAATACCGAATGGATCTTATTTTATGGTATTTCAGGTTATGAGTTTTATCCAAACCAAACCCGAACCTAAATGGATATCCAATAGAATCCGAAAAATTCAAAATCTCAAAAAGAACTTGTACCAAACATGATCCCAATTCTTCATATGTATTCAAAATATACTAAAATATTATTGAATATCTCAAATAATTATCTATTAACGAATAATTGACTCAAATATTTAGTTTGATATATTTTTGGTATATGATTAATATTAATGTTTCTATATTTTGACAATTGCATTTTTATTCATTCATGAATAAGTTCGCTTCTCAAGTTTTTTGTCAATGCTTCTCAATTTTGACAATGTTTAAAAAAAAAATTAGAAGTGTTATTAGGTTTATAGATTTGCTAGTTGTTAATTTTAATTTCCTTACGTTTCATTATGTATGAATTTTTTTCGTACAAAGCTTTGATTTGTCATGCTATATCTGTTGTTGTTACTATAATTCAAAGAAGAATCTCATATGGTTGAAAGACGAGTTTCCCAAAAAAATTGGAAGGAAAACAATATGGTTCGAGGAAGTCATGTAAACAAATTTATTGAAATTATTAGATATAGACTGAGCTTGGTCAAGTAAAAATCAATATTTTTGGAACCGATAACCCGATTAGTAATCGAAACTGAAACTACTTCAGGTTTAATCGGATTTTGGACATGTAACTAAATCCGAACGGAACCTGACTAAACCCGAACTGAATCTGATTCAAACTTTTATAATATCCAAATGAGGTTTATTCATGAACCTGAGAACCTGAAACCCGATTGGGACCCGATTGCCAGACCTAGTTTTAACCCCAAATTGGCTCCTCATTTTCTTTCTATTTGTGCTACAGTTACATTTTCCCTGTAACCATGACTATATTTAAACATAGTTGTATATATATATATATATATATGAATTTCTCTTGTTTCATGATTCTTTTTAGCAATCAAACATCCCAGCTGAAGCTCTATACATATAAAATACATCTATGTTAGTCAAGTTCTCTTGTTATTAATAATATTATTATTTGAATATATGTATTTATCATAACGATCAAATATTTTTAGTGCTGCATGCACTTATTACTTAATTAGAGAGTGACATTGGTCAAGTGGCCGCGAATAAATGCTCTGTACTCGGGTATTTTTGTATAATACGAATGATAATGATGTTCAGTGAGAAAAGGACTGGGAGTAGGATAAATTAATTTTAAAATGATAATAATAAGAAGAGAGCTGTATAATGAAAATATACATGTTCCATTGTTTAGACTATAGTAATGCAAAGTTAAGCTAGATTTGAACATGGTTCGAAGTAAGAGAGCTGCTCATTGTCGCTGATCCGGAAATCGCTGCCAACTCCAAAGATCCGTGGAATCGAAATCATTAATAGATGCATTGGTTTCACCGCAACCATAAATAGCCTCATGATGATGATGTTCCTCGTCAAACCCCATTATTTCTTGCCACAACAATTGCAAGTCACTCTCCGTGGACGAACCATGATGATGATTATGTTCCTCTTCATTCATCGAGGTCCTCAAACTAGGACACTTGAACTCTTCAGAATCCATGATGATCTCATCATGATGAACACACGGCTTGATATTGGGTGTAACTTCGTCCGTGTTGCACGTGTGGTTTCCGATGTATGTGATGCTGAACATCCTGGGCTCAAGCTCTATCTTCTGCACTTGCTTTGTTGCCTTGCACCCTTTAGTGTATTTGTGTGTGCACCTAAAGTAATTTCTGCAAAACATTAATGAGAAAAGAAAAATTTAGACCAAATATCTATGTTACAATCAAATAATCCAGACAACATAAATGGTAGATATAAATGCCTCCATGTAATAATAAAGCCCCAAGACATGTCACATATGAATATCTATACATACACATGTATATTCATATATATATTTGTAAAAATCCCCAAAAATAACCTTGGGAATTTGGCATCAAGAATCTCCTTTTTTCCATATTTCCTCCAAGAAAATGCGTCCTCAAGTAGAGTTGACTCTACAGTCCACGTGTCCGCTCTCTTTCTGCTCATAATCTTGTAAATTAATAAACATAAAGATTTGGCGTATTATATTATTGTATGATCAATAAAACAAATTATAATCACTATGGGGTATATAATAGTATTTTTTATTCCTATGGTAAATAATTTCTTTTTTTTAAAAAGAGACACGAGCTTATAACTTGGGTTTGGTTTCTACTAATACCACAACCGTGTCACGATCAGCTAGGATTCAAGCTCTTGCGTTTGTGAATTTTAATACAAAAAGTGAGCGAGAGAAGTTAGAACTTACTTTCTCTTGTAGCATCCTCTTTTACCCTTAACGGGTTCTAATCTTTTTCGACTATCAACGGAATCCTCAAGCTTGCTGTCGTTGTTACAGGAAGCATTTTGAGAGCCTTCAACGGCGGGGACGAGAGAGGAGGGGATGGGTTCGAAGGAATCAAGAGAAGCGATTGTGTCACTAAAAGACCCCAAGATTTTCGTCACGAGATCCTCCGCTGAACCAAGACCCGACCCGTGTTGAGAGAGGAGTTGCTGAAGCTTAGTGGCGAACTCGTGGCCTTGAACGAGTTGGTCCATAATATTGAGCAATATTGCTTTGTTATTACTAGGAATATCCATTTTGGTGAATATGAGGGAGTTTTTGGTGGGTTTTATGTTTTTTTTATCTCTTGGTGTCGGTTATATGATTTAAGAGAAGAGAAGTGTATGTAAATATAATGGAGAGAAGATACTTGTAATAATGTTCTTTTAAGGGAGACGGTGTGAGGAAATGTGTTAGGACGAGAGAGATGGCCAAAGACAGAGAGAGTGGGATGAGCTTATCCACTCCTTTTCATTTGCTCAGGGGAGCATCGTGACGTTTGCTCGAGTGACGTCGGGGCGATGACATCACTCTTCCCTTAATCACAACGGGATAAAGAGTTATTCTAACTTTGGCTAACTTTGGGTCATTTTATAGATAAAATAATATTTCTTATTATATAGTGAATATGGAATATAATTTTCAAAATTACATGAATATAATTATTCATCATTTGTCTTTCTGATAATGTTTTTTTTTTAAATCCATTTTTTGGAATGCAATAACTTTTTTCATTTATTGCTTTATTGCATAGTTTAACTATTAGTGCAAGTTTACATAATCAAGTATGAGAACATAAGATCAGATATTTTTGAATGTTGGGATAAAAACTATTTAGTCTAATTGTATGTATAATCACTTATTTATATTGATAAAGTATAAAATTTTGTTTCATTATTATGGTGGTGAGGTGAACATACAAGAGTAGGAAAAAGGCATAAACATGAGAGAAATAGGAAAGGAAAATTATTAAAAAACAAAATAGAAAAAAGATAAATATAAAAATATAAAAATTAATGTTGTCCAAAAGCTAGGAAAATACAAATTTTGGTTTTTGTGTTGAACTAGATAGTTATTTGAAAAACTAGCTTTCCTAGTTTTTAGGGAATTATTTTCAACAAAATTTTGATTGGCAAATAAAGTGGTTTTCAAAAACAAAAACAAAAAACCATTTTAAAAACTGGAAACAATCAACCTCGTTTCTTCCGTAGCCATTAAGAGCCTTTAAAACGGTTGTTTGTTTTTTTTTCTTTTTGCTTTGCATAAAACGGTTGTTGTTTTTTTTTTTTTTCTTTCATAAAAAACGGTTTGTCAAAAGAAAGCGTTCATTTGTCGGCACAGCTAATCTAAATTAATTAGACTGATTGCGTAAAATTAAACATCTGCTGATTTCGTTAAAAAGGCATGCTATTTCATGATTTTTTATACATTTTATCGTGGTATCATAAATATATTTAAAAGGTGTGCATGGTAGAGGCGGATCAAGAAAATAAACTAACGTGGGCCACAATATTATATTTGTTTTTACAAAACAAATTTCAAATATAATTTATTAAGTTAAATTATATTAATTTTTACATTAATCATTAATTTTTAAATCTTATTAAACAAAATAATTAAGTTAAATAAAAGAGAGAAGCATTTTTATGGTTAAGTATTTATTTTGAGTAATATTAAGATAAAATCATATATTACACATAGAGTTTCCATTATAAAACACTTAATTCAACATAGTTGTCATTTAAATCTAATTAAAATAAATACTAAATTAATAATATATATGAAAATTAAATAAATTGCAAATTTTATTTTAGAAAAACCACATACTAAAGAAAATCACTTATAAAGACAAAAATATAGTGTTAGCAACACAATAGAAAAGAAAAGATTAATATACTTATGAAAAACAGTTAAATAGAGTAAAATCTTTTGAAAAATAATTATTGTTATTAACATCAGTTTTATCCACCCTTTCAATCTTGAGTTTTGAGTTAAACTAAAACAATACATTATTTATCAATTTATTTCTTTAGCCTATCTACAAAAAAAAAAAACTGACAAAACAAGTCAAGGCTGGAATTTGTGTTGTGTGGGGCACTACGGTGGGTCTTCTAGGCCTAAGAGCTAATAACATTCATTTGCATTATATGTGTACAAGAAATTTATATTTTTAGTATGTGGCACGTGCCACACCTTACCCTAGCCTGGCCTTCACTATCTCAATTCATCATCGTACAGGTTCTCTTCGCTTAGAGATGCCTAGTTGCTCTAGTGGCCCCTGGCTGTCCTTTAACCAAGGCTTGGTGATAGTTAATTACGTTGATTGGTCGTTTTGATAACAAAATAGTAAAACTAGGTTATACTTTGTAGACGTTTATCAAATTTTACAGTTATGCAGGCACATGTATTATGCTTAGTTGTGTTGTAAATTCGGATGAGTTAAACACAATTTTTAAGAAATCTGAAATTGAGATAAATACCACTTTCCACTTATGTAGGTAATTTTACTAGAATTTTGTAGAAATATATATATATAATCTCTCAAAACTCATATCATATGTTATAATTATGTAAACTTGAAATTTCATTTTTCTTACCTACAGCGTACTATCGGTCGAGAATATTTCATTACTAATTCTAGTAGTTTTTTTAGAAATCCACAAATATTTTAGCCACTTGACAACAAGTTGCTATACAAATATAATACTAAAAATCCAAATTGAGTTTTTGGTTTTCAGTTATTTTGTTTCTTTATCAATCTGCCACTATAAATAATACTTTTAATATAAATATATTTTAAAAATACTTTTTATCAAAATAATTTTATCATAAGAAAGATTATTTTCCGTTATTATATACTCTTCATTATTCAAAGTATTAGTTGCTAAATAATTATGTGCTATATATTTTTTTGGTTAAAATTTTTTTTTCATCATTTAATCTTAGTTTATTTGGAGTATATTAGCATATGTCATCATTGTCAATTTTGTTTTTAAAACAATTTGTTATATTTTCCGCTAAAAATTTAACTTTATGACTTTTAGATTTTCTTTTTGTTGTCAAGTCTTTATTACTAATTGAACTACAAACATGTGATCACTGATCAACCAATTTACAATACAAGGTAACTATAACACTAACTATCGAGCAATGGGTACAATTATGTGTAAAATAAATTTTGAAAATAATTTTGAGGGATAGCTACCATATAGTCCACCTCTAGAAGCCAATAACTCCTGTCCAGATTGGTGCGCAGATTCATAAATATAGATTCATTATAAATGCTCTTAAGTGTAGTGTTGTGTCGCAACTTTTTATCATTAATTCAAAAAGTCTTTGTCTAGCCGAATTCAATGTAGCATAAAAAGTTGGGAAGTCATCATTTAAAGTTTGAACTACATATTTTATGTCGATGTGTTATCAATCATTGTGAATTGTCATAACCTTTATGTGGATCATGGTCGATAGGTTCATGGTCGATAGGTTCATGGTCGTTCCGTCTATTACCGGTCTAA